>CM070083.1:7708574-8008574 GCA_036250285.1 Pyrocoelia pectoralis
ATAACTCCTCCGATGTGAGTGGCTCATTCTCCTTGATCAAGCGATAGTAACGATTTTGAAGGTATTCTACTAAAACGACTTGGACCGTTTTCAGAAAGTCTTTTGTCATATTTTGTATGCCGATATACTCCTTCAAGGCACCCCTTATTCGCATATCGGCACCGACCACATTAAGTTGCTTCATACAAAAATACGTCTCGTGTTCAAATTCCGTATCGTAGTAAACGTATTTTTCCCAGTGAGTAGCAAATTGAGTATCTCATGATCATGATCCACCTTCTCGTATTTGTGCAGGACCTTTTTATCTAAAACAGACGTTGAAATGCAACCTAAATTGAGTGGAAGTACTTACCTCCACACACAGATGAGAAAATGAAGATCACTGGAGTCTTCTCCAACTTGTTATTTTTGATTACGGAACTGCGCTGCGCTAGGTATTCTTCAAATTTTGAATTGTTGAAATCTTTCGTGTGCTTTAATTGAATGCAGACGATCTTATCATCGATTTCGACGACCAGGTCATCCCACGGCTGATACTCCACCTTATTTATCCAAACTTTTACCTTCTTTTTATGTTTGCAACTATTGAGGAGGAATAGTGCTAAACTATACACTTCAAATGTTGATCCGTAGTTTGTCGATGTGGTACCATCCCATTTTGGTAGGCTCTGAAACACGGTTAAGCATCATTTTTTTTTTTAAAAGGGAATAAGGGCATCGGTGGCAAAAAATGTTTAACTAAATAACCACCAGAGAAAATGTGAAACAAATTGAGGCTTATATTGGACAATAAACCTGTGGACACCTACCAAACTTACAAAAAAAGCCATTTTTCCCTCTTCTTTCCTACCAAACCTAGCACTGCACTGCATGACGTTTAAAAGCTACTTAAAGATGTAGTAAGACTACTTCCTGTGGCCCTAATACAAATTTAAGTATAGATTAAGGTTTAAAACGTA
Organism: Pyrocoelia pectoralis; assembly: GCA_036250285.1. NCBI lineage: Eukaryota > Metazoa > Arthropoda > Insecta > Coleoptera > Lampyridae > Pyrocoelia > Pyrocoelia pectoralis. The sequence continues at coordinate 7,709,534 of CM070083.1, forward strand.
CTCAAAGTTCTACAAAGAGTACTGTAGTATCCACAGTTGGGTTACCTATATTTTAGAGATGGTGACTCCATTTTTGGTACTTTGGCTGCAGGTGATATCTTTTTGATTAATACAATTATGTCTGTCTGATTGAATTGCATTGTTTGTTATTATAAATTGATCTTACCCTGACTTTTGCATTACCTCGCTTTTCAACGAGAGTATTCAATTAATTTGAATCTCACATTGGAAGCGTTCGTTTAATTCTGTTGTCGCGTGTGTATATTAGAACTATCTATGTATTATCCATTCGTTTTCATATTTAAATATGTGTTTGAACTCATGGCATTTCCGACATTTAATCTAATGTGTGTAGTTAGTAAAAATATGAAACAACAAAACCTTTAAAAACAGACAGTCGAAAATGGGAAACACCCACGTCTGATCTGACTTCGATTTTTATTATGATATTTACATGTGTGTTTTTATGATATTTCTTCTGCCATTTATTTGTGTTTTATGTGATTAATTGGGGGACATTCCAAATGAGTTCAAATTGAACATATTATGTATTAAATATTTGTGGATGAACAGAGAAAGATGGCTCTATTGTACTTGAAACGGTACCTAATTGTGTCCTTTGTGTATTTTTACCTGAAGTTGAACCCTTTTGTAACTTGTGTACATTTCTATCTATTTAAACTTGCTTGACCTTTTATTTGTATATGCAATGTATTTTATTTGGTTTGATTGTTTAATTTAATGTTAATTTTCTTTGTCTCATATCATGTGTACATTCGTTTCTCAATAAGAGCCACACACTTGCTGGAAGCTTATATTTAGTTGCAAATGTACTCCCTCATGTATGTAAGAGCCTTGATGGATGTAACTAATGATCTTTTTCCTCCCGTGTAGAGTTGGATGCTGGGCTATATTAACAAAAGCTAGCAGCATTCTTCTCGAAATTCAACTTTAGCCAATTAAGGTCGCAACCAGGTCAGTCGGTACTTTTCGGAGGGGTCCGAATAACTAACTTCTTATATGTGGTTTTATATGTCTTGTGTATATGGTAGTTGACGAACCAGCGAGGAGTACAAGTAGTGGGTAGTTCAGTTTGTGGCCTTGAGTACCGAGTGTACATTGGTTTTGCTTTGTATTACTTATATAACTGAATTCGATTATTTATTGTGCCCTATAAACCATTGCTGCATAAAGTATTTAAATATGACCGAAGCGTATCAACAATGAAATTTATTGTAAATGTTTTGTCTTGATATTATTTAACAGTCTTGTTGCTATAATTTTGTATTTGAATTGATGTCATGTATGTAATTATGTCATAGGAGGAGTTTTTTTAGTGTTTACACTTTTTCTCCTCCTAATCGTCGAGTAACTGTCAATAAATGAATTATTTTGGTGCAGTTAATGTTGGTTTTGTTTCTCCTTCCCTATTGGTTCAGGACCAGTGTATTCGTACCTTTTATACGATAGAGGGCCTGTTAAACAATCACGAGCTTGTGTCATTTTTGGGTTGCTTTGTTTTGGAGGGAAGGTTTAAATTTTGTCGGCCATTGTAAACGTAGGGTGTGAAGATAGGTTTTCGAACTTCGTAATCTTAAATAGGGTTAAGGGGGGTACATTACAGTACTTATCTTCCAAATCTCAATCAAAAGCAACCCAATGGTTTAGGGAGAATATCTCTGTGACTTCATGTGATCTTAATACAAATCTAGCTCTATATGAAGTTTTAAAAGCTATTTAAAAATGTACCAAGGGTGCATTATGTGACCCTAACACAAATGCAGCTCTGAATGAGAGTGTAATAAGAAGGCCTCCTTACGTTCATGTGATCCTAGTACAAATCTAAGCTTGGATGATGAAGTTTTAAAGCTACCCACACACGTTGTTAACTCCTTGTCTTCATACCATCCTAATACAAATCTGTACTGTATGTAGTTTCAACAACTACCCAATAGTTAATAATGCTATCTCCTCGCCCTCATGTGATCCTAACCGAATTCAACTAGCTTTACAGCCTACTAAAAAGTGTAGTAAAGTAAAGTGTCTTCTAAATAAATCCAACCCTATATGAAGTTCCAAATGAAGCACTTAAGGTACCTTTTTGCCCTCATGTGATCCTAATACAAATCAAACTTTGAATATAGTTTTAAGGAATGTTGTAATAAAAGACCCTTCTTTCTTCATATGATGCTAATACAAATCTAGCTCTGGATAAATCTTTAAAAGTTACTCAAAGCTGTAAACGAAAGCGCCGTGGGATCCTAATGAAAAACTAGCTCTGGATCTAGCCAAATGAAACTTTAAAAGTAACCCAAAGGTATAGTACAAGTACTCTCCGTAGGAGCCCTGGATGAAGGTTTAAGGCTACTCAAAGGTAAACTAAGGATACCTCTTTGCATTCAAAATCTGACGCTGGATGCATCCTTAGGAGCTACTAAACGCTGTAAAAGAACCTACCCCGCCACATGGGATCCTATCGTAGTACCTTCCTGCGTTCCTACGCTCCTAATATAAATCAATTATTATCAACATATTAAGAGCTATACAAAGATACATCTTTGCTCTCAAGTGATCCTAATACTACAAATCGAGCTCTATACAATGTGAAGTTTTAAAGTAAACTCAAAGCTTTAGTAAGAGAACTTGCTCTCAGGTAATCTTAACACAAATCTGGCAATGGATGAAGATATAGCCTATTATACTTCAAGGTATAGGAGGTTGATTTCATGTTTAGTAACAGTAGTTCTTTGTGATTCAGTGATCCTGCTACCTATAGGATCCTAATACAAATCTAGCCGTAGATGAAGGTTTAAAGGCTACTTAAAGGTGAACTAAGGATAACTTCTTGCATTCATGTGATTGTAACACAAATCTCGCTATCAATGAAGTTTTAAAAGGTACTCAAAGAAGTAAAAGTACCTCCTTGCCTTCATGCGATCCTAATACAAATGGAACTGTGGATGAAGTTGTAAAAAAAAATCAAGGGTGCATTTTTGGGATCCGAATAAAAATATAAGTCTGAATGAAGCTTTAAAGGCTATCCAGGGTGCAATAAAAGTACCTCCTTGCTTCATATAATCCTAATAGAAATCTAGCACTGGAGGAAAGTTTGAAAGCTGCTCAAAAATGACTCCTTGCCTTCATGCGATCTTAATACAAATAGAACTGTGGTTGAAGTTGTAAAATATAGTCAAAGGTGCCGTTAGACTACCTCTTCGCATTCTTGGGATCCTAATACAAATATAAGCCTGAATGAAGCTTTAAAGGCTATCAAGTGTGCAATAAGAGTTCCTCCTTTCTTCATATCATGCTAAAGCCTAGCATTGCAGGAAAATTTGAAAGCCCCTCAAAAATGTAATAAGAGTACCTCTTTGTCTTTATGCGATCCTAATACAAATGGAGGTGTGGTTGAAGTTATAAAAGATAATGAAAGGTGCAGTAAGACTGCCTCTTTGCATCCTTGGGATCCTAATATAAATATAGGCCTGAATGAAGCTTTAAAGGCTATCCAGGGTGCAATAAAAGTACCTCCTTGCTTCATATAATCCTAATAGAAATCTAGCACTGGAGGAAAGTTTGAAAGCTGCTCAAAAATGACTCCTTCCCTTCATGCGATCTTAATACAAATAGAACTGTGGTTGAAGTTGTAAAATATAGTCAAAGGTGCCGTTAGACTACCTCTTCGCATTCTTGGGATCCTAATACAAATATAAGCCTGAATGAAGCTTTAAAGGCTATCAAGTGTGCAATAAGAGTTCCTCCTTTCTTCATATAATGCTAAAGCCTAGCATTGCAGGAAAATTTGAAAGCCCCTCAAAAATGTACTAAGAGTACCTCTTTGTCTTCATGCGATCCTAATACAAATGGAGCTGTGGTTGAAGTTATAAAAGATAATGAAAGGTGCAGTAAGACTACCTCTTTGCATCCTTGGGATCCTAATATAAATATAAGCCTGAATGAAGCTTCAAAGGCTATCAAGGGTGCAATAAAAGTACCTCCTTGCTTCATATAATCCTAATAGAAATGTAGCACTGGAGGAAAGTTTGAAAGCTACTCAAAAATGACTCCTTGCCTTCATGCGATCTTAATACAAATAGAACTGTGGTTGAAGTTGTAAAATATAGTCAAAGGTGCCGTTAGACTACCTCTTCGCATTCTTGGGATCCTAATACAAATATAAGCCTGAATGAAGCTTTAAAGGCTATCAAGTGTGCAATAAGAGTTCCTCCTTTCTTCATATAATGCTAAAGCCTAGCATTGCAGGAAAATTTGAAAGCCCCTCAAAAATGTAATAAGAATACCTCTTTGTCTTCATGCGATCCTAATACAAATGGAGCTGTGGTTGAAGTTATAAAAGATAATGAAAGGTGCAGTAAGACTACCTCTTTGCATCCTTGGGATCCTAATATAAATATAAGCCTGAATGAAGCTTCAAAGGCTATCAAGGGTGCAATAAAAGTACCTCCTTGCTTCATATAATCCTAATAGAAATGTAGCACTGGAGGAAAGTTTGAAAGCTACTCAAAAATGACTCCTTGCCTTCATGCGATCTTAATACAAATAGAGCTGTGGTTGAAGTTGTTGTAAAATATAATCAAAGGTACAGTTAGACTACCTATTTGCATTTTTGGGATCCTAATATAAATATAAGCCCGAATGAAGCTTTAAAGGCTATCAAGTGTGCTATAAGAGTTCCTCCTTTCTTCATAAAATGCTCAAGTCTAGCACTGGAGGAAAGTTTGAAAGCTCCTCAAAAATGTAATAAGAGTACCTCTTTGCTTTCATGCGATACTAATACAAATGGAGCTGTGGATGAAGCTGTAAAAGATAATGAAAGGTGCAGTAAGACTACCTCTTTGGATCCTTGTGATCCTAATACGAATATAAGCCTGAATGAAGCTTTAAAAGCTGTCCAGGGTGCAATAAGAGTATCTCCTTACTTCATATAATCCTAATAGAAATGTAGCACTGGAGGAAAGTTTGAAAGCTACTCAAAAATGACTCCTTGCCTTCATGCGATCTTAATACAAATAGAGCTGTGGTTGAAGTTGTTGTAAAATATAATCAAAGGTACAGTTAGACTACCTATTTGCATTTTTGGGATCCTAATATAAATATAAGCCTGAATGAAGCTTTAAAGGCTATCAAGTGTGCTATAAGAGTTCCCCCTTTCTTCATAAAATGCTCAAGTCTAGCACTGGAGGAAAGTTTGAAAGCTCCTCAAAAATGTAATAAGAGTACCTCTTTGTCTTCATGCGATCCTAATACAAATGGAGCTGTGGTTGAAGTTATAAAAGATAATGAAAGGTGCAGTAAGATCTCTCTTTGGATTCTTGTGATCCTAATACGAATATAAGCCTGAATGAAGCTTTAAAGGCTATCCAGGGTGCAATAAGAGTATCTCCTTACTTCATATAATCCTAATAGAAATCTATCACTGGGGGAAAGTTTGAAAGCTACTCAAAAATATAATACGAGAACCTCCTTGCCTTCATGCGATCCTAATACAAATGGAGCTGTGGATGAAGTTGTGAAATATAATCAAAGGTGTATTCTTAAGGTGTGTCTAGATATTATATAAAATAACTGACTTTATGAATATAATTTTCATTCGAATTACTTGATTTAAATTTGAAAAAATCCAAATTTACACTACATCCAAATCTAAAATCTTGCAGTATAATACGTAATTTAGAACTTTGAACTTAAGTTTAAAATAGCACACGGTTTATGGCAATAATAATAAATGATTCATATTCCAATTTTAAAGCAGTTAAAATTTAAAGCGAAACATTCGCATTATTTAGTTTGCAGCACAAAATAATTACCTACATTGAAAGTATTGTTTTAAATAAGTAAAGATGGTAACACAATTGGAAGTATTTTAAAAACTTTCAAAATTACGATTTCTTCTTTTTTAAAAGGGTTTTTTCTGTTTTTCTTTTTTGAAAAGTTCACAGTAATGCACCCTTATGATGAATCCAACAGTAGGAAATCAATTAATACTAATAAACTAATTAATGTGGAACTATTAGATAACATTATTAATGGAACGATAATTAGGTTTCTGTTCCCTTTAATGGCCACTTTCTTAACCGGTGCTACACTTACTTTTACAAAATCCATGTTTTCACTTCCTCTACCAACAAATAAAAAATAAACTATAATGGAACAAAATTACACTGCACTGATATAATAATACTGAATGTAGGACGTGCTTGAAGCTACCACAGTGAACAGTAAATGAAGATAATATTATCTTTTCAAGCGAAATTCCCCGCAAAAGTATAATAATTTGTGTTATTTATACATGTGACGTAGCTGTTTTGGCTCGCTTCATTCCGAATTCTTGGTGCCCAAAGAAATTCCAAAAATCGTATTTTAGTTAGAAATCAATACTGACACTTCCCATAACTCATGGTGTCCACTGAATCATTCCAAAACAATCATATTCTTAACCTTCGGCAATAATAAATCTTGGAGAACCCTTGTCATGAATAGGACAAAATAATAATTATGGAAAATAAGGATGACAATAATAATAGATAGGGAGACGTGTCTAAATAAGGAAAAGGTATTGATTATTGGGAAGAAAGGAAACTTGGAATCAATCGATGACGTTGTGACATTTTCACTTGGACGATTCTACTAAGGAAATTTGCGGGAAAAAAACAAAATTAAGCGAAATAGAAGAACAAATGGGACGAGCTACAGAGAGAATGGGAAATGTTAAAGGAAGAGAGAATAAGCACATTCTCCAGAGTAATGCACATTGGAATAGAATTCGAAGAAAGGAAGACAGATTTCTATGAAACCATATAGGCAATAATAGGCAAGATAAAGGACACAAACGAGAATATAATCATAATGGAAGATCGGAATCTCGGTAAATATAAAGGAGAATAAACAGAAATGGTCTAAAAATGAGCGAAACATGTACCCCCAACAAAATGTAGAAAAGTAGTGCATATTTGTGGATGGGGGAAGGAAAAAGAAAGTATAATGGATTATGTAGTGTACAGACAGGAAACACAGCGTAAAAAGAATCTAGCAGAACCGATGAAGAGGTAGAACTTGAAACACTACATAGGATGGTTACCGCAGGATAAAGAAAGAACCAAAGAAAGCAGAATCCTTATACATAAAATAAAGAATTTGGCACATCTAGAGGAACCAAACCAAAATTGCAATGCAGAGGAAAGAGCGAACTGTATGGAATAAGTGGAAATGAAGGCAGACGATGGTGAAATGTTATTCATCTATTTCTTTTGATCCGGAGAGAGATTGTACCTCTTGCCGCCCTTTTGCCTTTTTGATCTACTAATTGACTTCAGAATGGTGGAAAAATGAAGATCTAGAGGTGCCAGAACAAGGCTGTTAGCGTGACGGTTCAAAATATTCCAACGGAAAGGGTTGCTTTGTGGAGACGTGCAACAAACGTATTCCCTTGGATGCTCTGTGTCGCCCCCTTCGCAGCTTTTGGAGAGGTTCACCGTTTTTCAATGTGTGACAAACCTTTACCGTCACTGCAATAATTCAACGCTCCATAAATTTGCGTGGAGAAGCAAGTCTGTTGATTTTATGTAGATCCGTGAGCTGTTTTCGCGCACAATTCTTGTAAGTAAGCGTTTCGTGAAGATTTCTGCGTTTATCTCGTCCAAAGTCAATCGACGGTCAAGACGAAACGTTTCTTCGATTTTTGCTCATAAATCAGTTACAATCGATCATTAACGTCCACTATTTTGTTCATCATGAACATTCGTTCTGGCGGCACCTTCTCGACAAGCAATTTTTATTTCGTTAAACGGGATCCTTTCCCTTCGCGAGATGAGATCGTTACAGTCCTCACTGCGCAGCTACAGGGAGGGGACTCCCCTCTCTCCAAAGCGATTATAGAGAACTTGGCGTCACAAGTTTAATTGAATTTGTTACCTCGACGCCTTTTTGAAGTAGAAAATAATCGTAATTAAGTAATTGGCCCATATACTAATAGTAATTCTAAATACCAAAGAAATATGATTAATTACTCCTAATTACGGAAGCGGAATCCATAAGTTCAAATAAAAAACGTACTGGAATAACTGGGACGATACTGTTACTATGCATAAGACTACTGTTTAATGAATTATCATGACGAGGTGCGCCTAATTACGGTGTAGCAATTTATGTAAAATTATTTTGTGGCCCTAATTAAATTACATCTTGATTGAAAAAAATAGCTGTTGTAATCGCAATCAATCGCTTAATATGCGCCTAATTATTGACTAATTTTCAAAAAAGCGTAGAATTACTAATTTAGACCGATCCATTTGAATGATAATTACGAGTAAGAGGATTTATTAAAATTCCAGTGGAATACAGAACTTAATAATTAAATCCGCCGAGCATTCAGCATTAACGCTAAGCACAAGCCGCTAATCTGTTTAGGTTCCTTCATTGCAAAATGAGGTCAAGAAATATAAATAGTAGTGGTGGCAATTTTTTTCGAATATTCGAATATTCGAATGTATAATCGGGAATTATTCGAATACTTAACAATACCACTATTCGAATTAGAATAAAAACGAATAAAACGAATGAAACGATTAAAACGAATAAAACGAATGAAACGAATAAAAAGATAAAACGAATGAAACGAATGAAACGAATAAAACGAATGAAACGAATAAAACGTATAAAACGAATAATGGCCAGAACAAAGAAAATTGTTAAATTAAGAAAAAAGAGAACTTCGTTGGTTTATTATTGAGAGATGACAGACGGCAGGTAGGCCTACTACCTAGTTTTCATTTCATGGAATTATTTCTCATTTACAAATTTCTTTCGAGCGAGAATATTTTATGAATAGTAGATAAAACGTTGTAGGTACGATATTCGTATTGTAAATTGCTATTTCAGCATTTCTTTTCTGTCAGCTTCAAGTCATTCACTATTCAAGAACACCCTTTTACAAGTCGTAATGAACTGTAATTTATTGTTCGTTAGTGTAAAAGGTTTTCGGTAAATCAGTGAACACGTTTCTCTAAACATTACCTACAATAATCCTCAACCACGCAGGGTGATTTTAACTGGAATTATTTTCATGGTATTGTGAAGCTTGGACTTTGTTTATTTAAGTTTATGCTTTTTACCCGACTTTGATGATAATTTATTCCTTTAAAGGATTATCTAAGCATTTAAATATAAATTTTTAATTCTAGTTCAAGTTATTTCTCACCCTAGACGACTACATTATTGTGATTTATGAGTAAAGTGTGGAAATATTTCGTGAAGAATACGAGTGATGGGGTAGTTACTTGCAAAATTTCCAATAAGTGTCTTAAATTTAATGTAGCAACAACAAGTAATTTACTATTCAAATGTTTATGCTTAAATGAAACTTCCATTGGAGAATGCTCTACTAGGTAGGTAGTATAAAACTAGTCCAACGAATAAAAGGAGTAAAACGATAAAACGAATAAAACGAATAAAACGAATACAACGAATAAAACGAATACAACGAATAAAACGAATAAAACGAATACAACGAATAAAACGAATAAAACGAATACAACGAATAAAACGAATACAACGAATAAAACGAATACAACGAATAAAACGAATACAACGAATAAAACGAATACAACGAATAAAACGAATACAACGAATAAAACGAATACAACGAATATAACGAATACAACGAATAAAACGAATACAACGAATAAAACGAATTTTTTTCTGACTATTATTCGAAATCGAATAATTCTATATTCGAATATATTTTTAACAAATATTCGAATACGAAAAAAATTAAATTTGCTACCACTAATAAATAGGAACAACCCAGCAAACACATTTATATATAAAATACATATAAAGTATGTAAGAGCTTTTTAGATTTATATAAAACTGGAAGATAAATAAGAGATATATTTAATGTCAGGGTGTCAGCAATTTTCAAAATAATATACCTATTATGTCTATTAGATGTAAATTCTTCTATATCTGTAGCACATGAATACGTTTTATGTATATTTTATGTAATATTTACATAAATAATATTAGTTGTAAAAGCATTGCGATGACCAAATGGCAGCTACTCGAGCATAATGTAATTATTATCAATGTAAAAAATTATTTAAGCAGTTAAGCAGTTCCAAGTCCTAAATACGACATTTTTTTTCTGTGTATCCGACATTTTACCACTGCGCTAATCCGAAACATTCCTTTTTTTATTTCATACTTCGTAACTTTGCGCTGTTTCGCGTTATTAGTTTAAATTTTGTTCGATTATATCGTTGAGTGAAGTCTTATTCAATGATTATACCTACCTTTATGTTAAAAATGACCAGGATTTAATTTATTTTATATTATTTATTTTCTATATAAATTAGACGCATTTTAGTCGATACTGATCTAATATTAAAGGTACGTGAACTACAATTTTTAGCGTTATAGGAAACACGCGCGTGCGATTACTTATGCGACGCAAATAGAAACGGAGTTTATTTTCGACCATACAATATATGTAATGATAATTTCTAATTATATTTACAGAAGGGGTACATAAAAAATATATAATACTTCTTACATATAAGATTTTACATATAACGTACATAAATCTAATCATATAAATATGACAGCACATGAATTTCATGAGTAATATCAAAGAGTATCATACTCTTTGGTAATATGTAATTATCTGTATGTATAATTATATTATATGAATTTCTGTATATAGAAAATTTAAAATAAAAAAAAATACGAATTAACCAAAAAAGAATGAATATTGTTCCAAATATCCTTAAGTTTCTATACTATTATGTAAAATATACGTAATGTGTGACATACGATTTATTAAAGAATACTTACATACTTGATATATAAAAAAGCATTGTAGGGGTATTTACTTCAATTTTATATATGTTGTATATATGTATATATTTTATGTGTGTTTGCTGGGAAGTTAAGAAAACGGGGATCACGAAAAACATAGAAGAAGTAGAAACAGCACTATCAGAAATTAAGATTGGTAAAGGGGGAGAGGTGGCTCAAGAAATGACAAACAAAATGGTCCTCCACGACAACGCACCTCCACATTCTGCCGATTTAACCGGATAGACGTTTGCAGATTTACGTTGGGACAGGCCAGCACTATATCGGACATGCGTATATAGTGCTGCTTGTCTCTCTCTACGAAAGTGCATAACATTTACAAATGACGATGAGTTGCACATATTTGTGCAGAACTGGTTACACACGCAACCAAAAGAGTTGTCATGGGGGGGGGGGGGGGGGGGGGGGGGGGTCGAAAAGTAGCGTATATCGTTTTTTAAATAATTGTTTAAATTTGAACCCTACTCGTATGAAACGTATGAAACTGTACGAAACCGACCTCCCCACCACCCAACCAATGGTACTTTCAATTTTTCAAAATTTTCGAATATAAGAGAATTTTGCAAACGTAAATATCTGAGTAATGAGACGAAAAAATAATCTAAACTTAGAACGACGTCCTTGACTTCCCGTTGTCATTAACCATAACCCACCCTAAATGTAAACAAAAAATAAACTTACTTTTATTAAATCGGCGTTACTCATCTGCACTCTTATCGAATTTTCAGAACCACCACAAAGTAGGTACTGAAAGTTGGAGGTAACTACTAACTTAATAATGTTATGTTTGGGAATACCGTTCAGTACTTCGCCGGCTTTTTACGTGACCTGCGCGTTATCCTGGTGATTAATCGTTTTGTTTAAAAAAAAATTATAATAATATAAACAAGTTTTCGTATTCGATATTTCCGATATTTGGACATTATTGCAATTCGAGATGAGTAAGTTATTTTCTTTACACTAAAAAATTAAATTTCGTACTTGATAATTTCGATTTTATTTGTTGATACTTAGTGATAATTGACGTCATTATAATTATAAATTTCCGCTGTTTATAGATAAATAAATACTGTCCCGGTCCATCCTTTAGATTTAGAACGTACGAACATTCGAGTGTAGCATTAATTTGTGGGAATTTTATGACGTACCTACTACACTAATATATATAGCTATGCCATGGTGCGTGTGGGTGATTTCACTATTGATGTTGTTGACCATACCAAGGTTTATTAGACCATACCGATATTATTGTATAATGTTTACAGTTCGAGAAAGAAAAGGTTTTTAATTATTGATTGTGCGATTATAACAATCATACAGGGTGTTAATGTAACAATGTTACATCGTTTTAGTGACCTCTTTTGCTCATACTTCTTAGAGATAGGCGTTTGTTTTTTCCATGCTAGTGTGCAAGGCAGATAATTCTTAAATTCTTAAAATATCGTAATGTTGAAATCAAAAAATTACCTAAAGCCTTATGATTTTTATATCGAGATTAAAATTTTGGAATCTCTAAAACTAAAAATCTTGAGTCCATGAAGCCATACAATTGGGATATATGGAGATCTCAAATCTTGAAATATTCAAGATTTGAAATTCTTAGAACTTTGAAGTACCTCGTGATGTAAGATATATTCTTGAAATTCTAGACAATTTTCAAATTTCGAAATATTTTTCAGTTTTGGAATTGTTTATTTAGCGAACAATATTTATGAACGAACTTTCGGTGACAAAAAAAGGACAAATTTTGAAATTTATTCACACAAATGACACACACAAAAAAGACACAAAAAATTAACCCCCGGGCCCTTTTAAATTTAATTAACAGGAACGAGTTGTAATAATTAGGTACCTTTTGCGTTTAATTATATCTTCACCAACAATTTTTATTTGAGTGATACATATTAATTGCAATAAAGTAATATCTTGAACATAGATATATTAGTAATTGAATTAAAGTAGGACAGACATAAAAATTTTGCTAATTACAGGCGCACGTAAATAAGTAATAGCAAAAATCCGATAATTAGCAAATATTCGCAAGATTTACCCAAACTTTTAGTGAATGTTTATTTAGGAAGAGTTTAATTAGTTTATCATATTAATAATTTATTTAATTACCGAATTTTTTGACTTTTGAGTCGGAAACTAATTTAGCAGCATGTAATCTTGAATTACGTTCAGCTTCCAATTAGCACTTAATAATTCAGAATGACCATAATATTAAATCTAATGAAAGAACCATTGCAAGTAGTTATTGGGAGCAATTTGTAATTAGTACAATGCTTTTTAATTTTTCAAATTAATAGTAAGTCCTTTTGTCGAATTAGAACGTGATGAAATGTGGAGCCTGGGGTTTTTCTTCTTTTAATATTATAACTAAATTTAATTTTACTTACATTAAATTACGTGTAATTAATTAGCAACAGCTGTAGAATAACTATGCTCACACGGAAATTGTCACATTACAATTGCTTTTGACCATAATCACCTGTCTTAACTAGAGACTAAGTTTAATTACATTGTACAGTGATTAATTAAGTTTTATAAATTATTATTTTCATTTAATTTCTTGCCGGATCATGTAACTCTTTAGAGCCGATTAGGGAAAAATTAACTATTACATGAATTAGTATTTCTACCATTAGATATATGTACAAACTAAGATCTTTTCATACTAATTACCTTCACTATTAACAACGTAATTAATTTACAATAAGATGTTCCTTCTGGAACTATACTTCAGTTATAGTAATGCCAGATAATTAATTCTGATCCTACTCACTGCGATAATTAGATTTTATATAATTGCTTAGATTTTTTAAATTATTAGTTAGTGTTATTAAATTGTTTGCTGAAGTAATTTATCCCTTATAACTGTGATTAAAAGGAAATTATCTGCACAAATTACTAATTATGGGTATGAAATCTTCAATTATGGTACGAATTAATAATAATTTCGATAAATTTTATAAATTGAAATATTGTGACTGATGCCAGCTATTATAATTAGGTAGCTATATTGAAATAATGTTTAATAGCAATGTAATTTATAATGATTAAAATTAGGCCGTGTGAAATTGATGTAATTGAATTAAAGTTTGAGCTTATCCCTTATTGATTTAATAATTTGGGAGGAAACCTACCAACTTAATAATAATCGTCTGATTGTTAATTAACTTTAACTAAGTAATATCATTGAATAAATACTTATTTATTCAATGGTAATATAAATCATTTAAATTATGATAATTGTAATCACTATTGTAAATAATCTCATGCATAATTAGTAATTTGCGAAGATAAATTTTTTTAGGCGGTCGATAAAGGGTAACATTGTTCAGCGATCGAATTAAATGTATTAACAGTTTAGAAATGTATGTAGTAATTAATTAATTAATTTACAAACATAAAATTAACATTCTCTAGAAATATAAAGAGGAAAGAGAATTAATTACAAGCTGATCACGTCGTAAATCGGCAAGGAATTTCATTGTGGGAACATTAATTTAAATATATAAACTCAATTGTAACGTTAAGATAACTAATTGTAAATGTGAACCACTTTAGCTTTTAAACTGGCGGTCTTAGTTAATTTTATTTTTTTTATAATTAAGTCGGCTTCAATTCAATTTGAAAATTGTAATTTTCTCTTAAACGATTACACGAAGAAATTAAGTTACACTAATTTATTCACAAATTATAAAACTTCAAACCATCGTATACTGTAAGGATTAGGAACAGAATTAATTAATTGCAATTAGAAACATAAATATAACTCAAAATAGCACACGCCTTTTTGTTAAATTTGGTTGCAACCCACAATGAGATGAACTGTGATTAAAACATCGTTTTTGAACATTCTTAAGCTGAGTGCTAATTAGCAGGTATAATACAAATCCTTATGCCACCGGTTTTTCTTTAACTGCCGTTAAAGAGTTCAGCACCAATTAATAATTTATAGCATCGTTAACCTCCGTATACTGCAATTAAGCCTAATGTAGGAATTACCAAAACCTGGGTATACCTTGTTGAATGTACCTAATTGTAATTTCTATGCAAGTAACTACTTTATTTTTGTTAATTTACAATAATGTTAGCACAGTTACTAATTAATTACTTTGCGATTTAATGTACGTGTAGCTACTAGAAATTATATTTAGGTAAGTTTAGTAAATTCGTATTAAACTATATTTTAATTAAGTACATTAGCTAATTAGCACCTACGGAATTTTGTGTTCAATTAATTACGAACACTGCCTAAAAGTTAGTTTCGTTTGCTTGTAATTACATTAATTTTTGTTGCTGTTGCGATAATTACTTATGACTGTATTTTAATTAGAGCCTCCTTGCGTTACAGTACCAGTTATTGGATATTACAGCAGCTGGAAGGTGTACAGCACTTGTAAGATAGAAGATATCGATCCAACACTTTTTGATATTTTAATTTACGCATTCGCCGGTTTGAATACAGATGGCACCATTCGAATCCTAGATGACTGGGCCGATATCCAACTACGTAAGTATCATAAGACTAATTACACCGTTCTGACTGAGCGTAGAGGGTTATAAGAAATTCAATGAGCTGAAAGCGAAGAATCCAGGGCTGAAAACGCTACTTGCTGTCGGGGGATGGAATGAAGGTTCGACGAATTATTCCAACATGGTACGTGCACCGGAGTTGAGGCGTAATTTTATTAACTCCTGTCTGTCGTTTATAAAAAAATATGGGTTTGATGGTATTGATTTGGATTGGGAGTATCCATGTCGACGTGGTGGATCGCCGGAGGATACGAAGAATCTTACCTTACTCTTGAAGGAAGTACGTCCGGAGTTTAATAAGAGGGATGGACTTTTCACTATGGCCGTTGTGGCCGATGTGAGTAATGCAGATTTATACGACATCCCCGCACTGTCTAAGTAATTACCATCGTGCAACTTAACGAGACCTGAGTTGTTCCGTTGTAGGTATCTAGATCACATTCACGTAATGACTTACGATTTCCATAGCCATGCGGAAGGACGTACAGGTGTAAACGCCCCATTACTCTCCAAGGACAACCTTAATGTGGTAAGTTACTAAGAACTGGGGAGGGAACAGTTTTAATCAATCTCTCAGGAATATTGCGTGAATGCGTGGATTGCAAAGGGTGCAAAGGCAAGCAAACTAATTTTGGGCCTAGGCGCTTATGGTCAGTCGTACACACTTTCCAACTCCTCCAATCACGCTATTGGGGCGCCTTCCAGTGGACCTGGTTTTCCTGGACCTCTGAGTCAAGCTGCCGGTACCTTGTACTACTCAGAAGTATGTATATTTACTGTAAAGATTAACTGTAAAGCTCTACTTAGATAATTAAATTTCAACAACAACAAGGATGGATCAAGGAATGGAGTGAAGAACAGCAGGTACCTTACAGTTACCATGGTAGTCAATGGGTGGGTTACGATGACATTAAGTCATTAAAATTAAAGGTTTGCGTACGTTTCGTTTTTATTTCTTCTTACGCATCGCTTTTTAGGTTAACTTTGCGAAGTCAAAGGGATTGGGTGGCGTAATGGTATGGTCTCTTGACATGGATGATCCTCGAGGAGAGCTTGGTACTAAGTTTCCTCTTATTAAAGCTATCAAGGATGGAATATATTAATGTGATGTTGTTAATAAAAGTTTTTCTATACTTTTCCTTGTGTCTAATTTCTTCCCATTTCATACCACTCCCGTCGTCCCACTCCCGTGTCTTATACACTCCTTTTATTAGTATATCATACGTTTATTGATACAATAATAGACATAGAGGTTATTATTAAGTCAACTTGCTCTGTAATTATTAAACGAACCATCTTTTTAGTAACTGTAGCTAATTTGAATAATAGCGCACGCAAAAAACAACACTATCTACCTCAATATAACACTCGGTTAAGGGTTATTTTATCCATTAATTTCAAGAACCTTATCTGTCCTAATAAAGTAAAATTGTTCTATGAACAGTTACAAAAATCATAAGTTCTATCTGCGGCCGTCGCCGCTAACAATTTAGTTCCCTTTTGCAGAGGTAGCCACGCTTCTATTTTGATTGGAGTGACTAAGTGTAATATAGGGGTGAGTCGGACAACCATTTTTCGCGTCCGAATGCGTCCACCGGCCGAAAAATGTTGGACTTAAACTGTCCGAATCCGTCCGAAGTTTGTCCGGATCGAAACTTTTGTGTCCGTGACCGAACTTGTCCGAACAAATTTTCAAACAGTACGTCCGAAACTGTCCGAATTATTTTTTGTTGTCCGAGTCCGAGTCCGTCCGAAATATGTTAAATTAAATTAAAAACCGCACAAACACAAAAATATCCTTACCATTCCTCGCAACCGATCCATTTGCTTCTTCTCATCGTTGGACCAGGTGGACCTGAGATGAGAAGGTTCTTTTCTTCTTCCAGGGAAGCTTCCATTAATTTTACGTCATTGCATTCCAATGTTTCTCTGTATTATCATATAGCACGTATAATAGCACACAAAATAAATTGAGCACATCACAATTTTTTGGACAGTTTCGGACAATTTCGGACAATGGAATTGTCTGAAAAATTGTTCGGACATGTCCGTGTCCGAATGTACTGGACAAAATATTGCCTCGGACAGTCCACGTTCGTCGGAAAATATGATTTGCCTGTCCGTCCGGCCGATAATCTCGGACACTTTCGGACGGACAAGGGTCCCTCCGGAAGTCTCGGACAGACCGCTCACCTCTAGTGTAATACACACGATTGCCAACCAATTCAACTTTCGTCACAAACTCGCAATTTCCTCATCTTAGGTGATTTTTCCACATACAAACGCAAAGGTTTTACGCTGCTATTATTAGTAGTTAAAACCCTATTTCTTACCTACTGTAGTGAAAGATGAATCCGTACAAAATATAACTATACTGGCCTTGTACAGCTGATGCTTTCTTATGGTCCACTATGACCTGTTTTTTCGGAATTTTTACCGCAACTTTTTATCACCGCGGACTGTCTTGCCCACCAAGTACCGTCTTACTGACTGACTGACGTCGACCGCCCGAAAGTTTTCTAATCTTTTAAAAATGTTGCAAAACACAAAAGACGTTCTCTATAAAAAATGGGAGTGAGTAGAACCAATCAAATACATTTCACTTACTTCACACTGATTAAAAAAAAATAACCGATCTGATCCAGCAAATAAGTCATTAATAACAACACTATTACCAAAATGCAGTGTATAGCCATGTTATATCCCAATTAAAGTCACAATACTCTGGAAAGTGCAACGTATTAAAAACTGTAATAATGAACGTGCAAGAATTTACTTATACCTTGGAAAGAATGAGCAGCCCGCTCTTCGTCACCTCTGAAGTCAGAGGAGAGATGGTTGGGATGACCGCCGAATGGACACTTAATCTTGTCCGGGTACCAATGGCAATCTGAAATGAAATACAAAGAGCGTCCACGCAACGGACGATGAATTAATTACAAGTAGATAGGTAATGTCAGTTCTGGCCCGTTTGACCTCGTTTGACTCCAAGGTCGCTAAGCGTGGCTAACTCGTGGGCGCTTCTGACTCAATTTGACCAGTAATGGAGCTTCTGGACTATTTTGACCTCGTTTGACCCCAAGGCCGCGGGTCGTGGCTAACTCGTGGGCGCTTCTGACTCAATTTGACCTTTAGTATAGTAATGGAGCTTCTGAATCACTTTGACCTCGTTTCACGCCAAGGTCGCGGGGCATGGCTAACTCGTCTAACTCGTGGGCGCTTCTGTCTCAATTTGACCTTGATCTCTACTAACTCAGTTTGACCTTGATATATCAATGCCGATACAGAAAACCGCTTAACAGCTTCCCCTCATCAGAATAGCTCTATTTAAACAGCTTTGTACAAACAGATATAGCTGTTCACCTGTTACTGTTACATCTACCCTGTTCCATCTCTGTTACCTGTTTGTACAGGACTGCATAAAATTTTACAAAACTGTTTAAGATTAAAAGCTGCTTAAATCCAGATGTTCTGATGAGGGATATTCTCACTGTTAAGTGGTTTTCTGTATCGGCATTGATGTATCAAGGCAAACTGGGTTAGTAGCGATCAAGGTCAAGTTATGTGAGAAACGCCCACGAGTTAGCCACGCCCGCGACCTTGGAGTCAAACGAGGTCAAAGTGATCCAGAAGCTCCATTACTGGTCAAATTGAGTCAGAAGCGCACACGAGTTAGCCACGCCCCTCGACCTTGGGGTCAAACGATGCCAAAGTGGGCCAGAAGTGCCATTACCTAGCTACTACGATATCATAGCATGTGGTGAAAAGGCGAAAAAAAACAGGAGGAAGGTGACATTCATATAATATTCACATAATAATACTATCTACTGATTCTTTATTTTAAAATTACTTTCACAACAGCAAACCCGCTTAACAAACTTGAATACTGACCTAAACGAAATATAAAACACGCCTGATAGTACTAAAAAGGTTAGGAACAAAACCGAGATAACATCCATGAGGTAATACTGGTAGAGAGGGATGTCCAAATATAGGGTAGGAAGGGGAACAAAATATATTAACGCGAAATGATAATGGATCATATCTATTCCTCCTTTACTTTGAAATTACGTTTACAAGAACAAACTAGTTTAGCAAACAACAAACTAGTTTAGCAAACTTGAGTGAAATATAAACCACGCCTGATAATATCAAAAAAAGAAGAAATAAAACAAAGATGACATCGATGAGGTAATACTGGTAGAAAGGGATTGTTGAAATAAGGACTTCTAAGATGTTTCGCTCCCTTGTGACGTATTACGTATTCCGTCCACCAAATCGCACGTTCAATTCCCGTCATTGGCTGGTCGGAAGCCAGTTCGGCTAGTTTCTTCAATTTTTCCTTGTATCTAGAGGATCGTGCCGTATCACTTACATTTGAGAATCCTCCTCTTACCTATGATTCGTTATAACCCCAATTATGGCAGCTTTAAATTCATCTTTTTGCAATTTGGTATAATCAAGGGATATTCCAACGCCTCTCTCAAGTATTCTTTTCGAGTTAAAGAACTGATCCGCAAAAAAAGGCATGGCTATCATCGGAACATGGGCATATATGGCTTCATCCATTGACTGTACACCTCCTTGTGTTATAAACAGTTTAACGTTGGGATGCTCTAGAAGAACTCGCGTTAATTGCTAATTAATAGCAAACGCGTACGTACTTAACAAATTTTGTTGAGGGTACCATTTTGATATGTGGACGTTCTTGGGACTATTGGGTATATTGTCAGATTCGAATTTCCATAAAACCGTATACGGAAGCTCACCAAACGTTGCCAGAATTAGATTTCTTGTCCCATTGGAAAGATTTTCGTTTCTAACGTTGGTTCCCAAACTGAAATAGATGACACCTTCCGATGCCGAATCCAATAACTCCTTCAGGTGCTGTAAACTGAAGAGATGGTATACATCAACAAAATTTGATTACTTACATCTGGAAGTACTCCGGTTGGAATCCGATGGGATCCACCGCCGATTTGGATGACATTAGGAAGAAGAGGTTTAACTTTATGAAAAACTGGATCAGTGTTGATAAAAAACAGGCTAGCATTTTTTGCGAGCTCCTTTAGAGATGAATAGTTCGAACCAAAGAATGTTTCAATATGCTTCTGCTGAATCGAATAATGGTAATGATAGTAAATCATTTCTGTTAACATCGAAAAGGCGACACTTTTCAAGCGTTCAAGGAGCGTTGAATGACCAGTGAAGGATAACATGAAATCTGGATACAGCACCGGATGGTTCGGATGACCGATTGATTTCATTATTTGACTCTGTGCATCTAAAGATAAAACCCCAATGTGCGGACAATTAAACCTCTGGGCAAACGCGAACATGCTGGGTATGAAGTACTCTACTATTACCAAGTCGAAGGAGGCGTCACAACCTATCAGTCCTTGCACTTCGGGATGTTCCAGTTGCAAACGCGCCAATTCCTGCATTAGGAATGTTACCATTCCAAGCACTTTGATAACGTTTGTTTGAGTGGATTCGAGTACTTCTGACAGAATGGACGCCCAAGCATCGTAGGAAAAATGAAGATCAATTTCGGTTAGATTTGTAAGTTCGGGATCGTTCATTGGATCGGTTGTTAGAGTTGTCACCTGATGTCCGCGCAGAGATAATTCTCGCCAGAGAGGTTGAAATGCAACTTGGTGACTGTACGATGGGAACGGGATGATTCCTAGGATTCTGGCGGTATCACTGCCAAAAATCGCCATACAAAACATTAACAACACCAAGATCATAGTAAAACAGAACTGAGGGGATAAATAAATTTTTATTCGTTTTTTTTTTAGTTATAGCTGATAATTTATATCATTTTGTTGATATGAATTAACCTCTGATATGAATTAAGCGGATTTACATTATCTGCAAGCGCTATCTACTTCAACAACACGCTTTTGGATGTCACTAAGCAAATGTTACCCTTAAAATTAAGTGGAAAAGCTGTCCAGTTTATGAGCATTCCCCTATCATCCATGCAGTAGTTAGAACTCAGTAAATAACTTAAACCCCAAGCGTCAGTAGGTACTCCTAAGGGAGGTAAGGTTAAGTAGGTTGAAATTGGTACCAGAAAACGTACAAGAACCTTCAGTGAGGTGGTAACACTCTTCAGAATGGCTTTTGCCGGTGAAGATTTGGTGAGACCCTGTCGGAAGAGAAAACAGAGAAATTTAAAATACGAAACCTAGATAGAAATGCCACTTTTTTTGTAGTGGTATCGCCTAAATTCTCCATGCCACCTCCAAAGAACCATAAGGATACATTCAAAAAGGAATAGAAGAATATCCTGAGAAGGGTAGCGTAGAAATTAAAAATAGGAGTGTGGTAGACTAATAGCAAGTGGTAGATTGTGAATCAAAGAGATTACCAATCCAACTAGGCGGGGAGGGGGGGGGAGGAAGCACCTATGTAGCCTAAGGAGGCCATTAAACATGATTATTATCTGTGGTTATCACGTGCGTATGGAACAAGGTCTTAGTAACCTAACCACAATCAAGATATGCTGCCCTCCTTACTACTACCAGAGCAGACAATAACGTACCGTCACAAGGTGGATTGAGGGAGGGCTATAGTTAAGAACAATCACAGGTCTACCTCTAGTGCATGTAGACTATGTTTTGTTGTGGAGCAGTCGCCTTGTGGTCATGTTGGTAGCGTTACGTTTGATCAGAAAATAATTGTTGAATAACAGAGGTACGGTGGTAAGTCATTTTCGAATTCAAGGAGAGGCAATCAAGCGACTGCCTATTCTGGAGAGGGAATCGCCCACAGTGCAAAAAAACGTTTCTGAAATGTTTTAGAAACGTATCTCTGAAACATGAAACATCTCCGAAACAGCGACAGAAACGTATCATACACATAACATAGATGTTTAATGTCCGCCTTCAGAAAGCTAGATTTGAAACAACACAAAAACGTTACATCGAAACATTTTATATATGTTTCAAGAAACATATCCGAGAGTAATTTATTGATATGTAGGAGAAATGTGTCCTTATAAATGTTTCATACGTGAATATTTGAAATGTCTCATATATGTTTCATTTGAAACATACCTGAGTATAAAAAAATTGAGATGTGGTAGAAAAATGGTACCGAGAGCCCCAACTGCTCTGAGGGACTCTTTTCCCAGTGCGCGGACCCTGCAGGGCCCCATGTACTCCGGTGGCTTGTTCTCCAGGGGCCCCAAAATTCTCTTAGTGTAGACTCGAAGGAGATCGGTGATGCTGAAGAATCCTTTTGCTTCAAGTGGGATTTGAACATCGGTCACTTGTTTAGGAATTCAGAAAACAGCCACGCAAACTACCTGAGCTACCGGCTCTTTGTAAATAATCCATTTAGATGTGCAATATCAGACATCAACTTATGATGAATAAATCTATTTTTGGAAACGGAAATTTTTCGTTACAACGCTACTAAATACAAGTAACATTAACTTTGAAAGATTACTATTTTGTTTGAAACAAAACATCACATTTTTAATGAAGTTTCTAAAATGTTATACGTTATCACTAAAGCTAGGATAGTTAGACAACATGAAAGTTTAAAAAAGGCAGGCAAAAGGCATAAAAAATAATTTAAAAAGCACCAAAAAGACAAAAAAGGACAAAAATGGCACGGAAAAGCGAAAACTGTCGAAATAAAATCAACACATACATATTCAATTTAAGTATAGACAAACAAACATTTATTTGAAAAAGTAATTACAGTTGATAGATGCTATCTGCTGGTATTCTTTTTCAATAAAGTTTTCTGGCTAATTAAAATACGCTTAACAAAGCATAATGACTAAGGGATGCAGTTTCAACAAAGACTGTATGTAGGTGCAGCTTGCAGGTAGAAATAATACAATGGGAAATATTTCAAAGTAAGGAAAATGACTCATCCGAGTTATTATTGTAAGAGGCTTAAATATTATAGACAAAGTTTATGTATTCAGTTTGTATAAGTACCAAATTCCTTTCCCTTTCAAACAATTTGCTTTCTTAGAAATTACCCAGAAAAATATACCTATATAAAATCTAAAAATTAAAAAATACATACTTACATTTCAAAAAACTAAAAAAAATTTACAGAAAAGGTAGATACTAAATACTTATTCGAAAATATCAAAAAAAAAGGTAAAAAACGCAATAAAACTAACAGAAACCAAAAAAGGCAGAATAAAGTTTGCATTTTTGGAAAGTGCGTACTCTAAAACGGATTTTAAATAGGGTCTGCCTTATGTTTGTCCATTTACCATTTATAAAAAAGGCATCCTAGCTTTAGTTATCACATTCCAAAAAATATATCACAGAGATATATTTTTGGATACATATCTAAAACGTTCACACCGAAACGTGTATGATGTGTTTCTTACGATATGTTTCAACTGATAAGGTTTCTGGTACAACACTACTAAACACAACTCCGTAACGTTAACTTTGAGATATGACTATTTTGTTTCAAACGAAACATCACATTTGTAACGTTTCTAAAATGTTATTCGTTATCACATTCCAAAAAATACATCACAGAGATGTATTTTTGGATACATATCTAAAACGTTCGTGTTGTAATGTGTATGTTTTGTATTTTATGTAACATATCAATTGAAACGTTTATTAGACATTACCATTTATTCGCTTTCGACAGGAATGTACCAGTAATGTGTCTTAGATGTTTCTTAGAAATGTTTCATTTGTAACCCTTACGCAACATTTAGAAACGTTTCATGGATGTACTGCGTTCAGTGGGCGGGTAAGAGGAAGGAACTACCATGCTTGATGCGGAGATGCGATTCCAAGCTGACATGATGGATCTAAAACAATGTAACGAACAAGTACCGGTATTTACTTCGAAGAACTTAACTTCCATACCGGCCAACCACTATGCAAAATTCCGACTCCGTTTCAGGTAGAACTGATAGGAATAACTTTTAGTGCAAAAAAATTCCATGCATAGCAGAAAGAACAACACCATCAAAATTTCCAGTGACAGCAGAGCCGCTCTGCATTGCAAAATTGCCTCTAGATTGGTTTCCGAATGTCACAACACTTGAGCAACACCGTAGAGCTAATATGGGTTGAAGGACACGCTGGACAAAAGGCAATGAGAACATCTATGCGTTAGCTCAACTGGCCCCAAAACAATACTGTTTTATAGTCCAGAGCCGGCTCTTTCTCTTGGTGGATCTTGATGCCAGACTGTCGCCATGGGACTATCTCGCAGCTTGGCTCTATTTTGCACTAAGGCTATGAAAAGAGAATCTGTGACTACGTGGGGGCATACCTTCGAGGCACTGTAAACTAAATAAGAAGATGCACTGGTAGAAACACAACCTTGTAGAAGATGTGATACAGAAGACGAGAGCACTTGAAACCTTAGGAACCTATGACAGATGAAGACATTGCGAGAATCAAGACGCAAGTTCCGTTTAGGGATGCGCTACCTCGCCAGAATCAGTCGAGGCATATACCGTAGACTTCAGTTTTTCGAAGTCCCAAAAATCGTTCCGATGTTTATTTTTGACGTAACTTGTGGTGAAACTTTTTAATTCAAGTGAAACATACCTCGAACCTGAACTATCGGTAACTTTGCGGGTTATGTATTGTAACGGTGAGGAAAGTATGGAAAAGGTGGCCGTAAATCTACGGCTCCAGCTGCTCACGGTGAGAAGGGGGTGAGTTAAACAAAATAAAGGTTACCTACACATTTTTCTTTAGGCCGTGCTTCAAAAATTTGAAAAGAGCCCTCCAATGGTAAAGGAGGTTATAGAGCTAAAAAGGGAGAAAGAAGAATGAATGAGAACAAAAAATTAGATTTATTTCGTTGAACAGAAGCCCAATAGAAATTAATTTAAAGAACCACACACTTTCCTTTGGTTTCTGAAGATGAAAAGAGTGAACGGATGAAAATGAATTCAAAATAATCATCAATCACCACTAATTATGCTAACAAAATATACTAACACGAAATGAAATGTTGTAATGAAGGGATGAACTAGGGAGGGGTAGCTGATCATGTCTATTCCTCCTTTACTTTGAACTTACGTTTACAAGAACAAACTTGTTTAGCAAACTTGAGTGAAATATAAACCAAGCCTAATAACACCAATGAAAGAAAAAATAAAACCAAGATGACATCCATGAGGTAATACTGGTAGAAAGGGATGTCCAAATAAGGACTCCTAAGATGTTTCGCTCCCTTGTGACGAATTACGTATTCCGTCCACCAAATCGCACGTTCAATTCCCGTCATTGGCTGGTCGGAAGCCAGTTCGGCTAGTTTCTTCAATTTCTCCTTGTATCTAGAGGATCGTGCCGTATCACTTACATTTGAGAATACCCCTCTTACCTATGATTCGTTATAACCTCAATTATGGCAGCTTTAAATTCATTTTTTTGCAATTTGGTATAATCAAGGGATATTCCAAAGCCTCTCTCAAGTATCCTTTTCGCGTTAAAGAACTGATCCGCAAAGAAAGGTATGACTATCATCGGAACATGGGCATAAATGGCTTCATCCGATGACTGTAAACCTCCTTGGGTTATAAAAAGCTTAACGTTGGGATGCTCTAGAAGAACTGGTGTTAGGTATTTGTTTTAGCAAACGCGTACATACTTAACAAATTTTGTTGAGGATACCATTTCGATATGTGGACATTTTTGGGCCTATTGGGCATATTTTCAGATTCGAATTTCCATAAAACCGTATACGGAAGCTCACCAAACGTTTCCAGAATTAGATGTTTTGTCTCATTGGGAAGATTTTCGTTCCTAACGTTGGTCCCTAAACTGAAATAGATGACACCTTCTGATGCCGAATCCAACAGCTTCTTCAAGTGCTGAAAACTGATCAGATGGTAAAAGTCAACAAAATTTAAATACTTACGTCTGGTAGTACTTGGGTTGGAATTCGATAGGATCCACCGCCGATTTGGATGACATTTGGAAGAAGAGGTTTAACTTTATGAAAAACTGGATCAGTGTGCATAAAAAATAGGCTAGCATTTTTGGCGATCTCCTTTAGAGATGAATAGTTCGAGCCAAAGAATGTTTCAACATACTTCTGCTGAATTGAATAAAGGTAATGATAGTAAATCATCTCTGCAAACATCGAATAGGCGACACTTTTCAAGCGTTCAAGCAGCGTTGAATGTCCAGTGAAGGATAACATGTAATCTGGATATAACACCGGATGGATCGGATGACCGATTGATTTCAGTATGTTACTCGGTGGATCTAAAGATAAAACCCCAATGTGCGGACAACTGAACCTTTCGGCAAACGCGAACATGCTGGGCGTGTGGTACTCCACTATTACCAAATCGAAGGACGCATCACTTTGTATCAGCTTCTGCACTTCTGAATGTTCCAGTAGCAATCTCGTATTTTCCTGTCTCATGAATATTACCATTCCAAGCACTTTGATTAAGTTGGTTTGAGTGGATTCGAGTACTTCTGACAAAATTTTCGTCCAAGCGTCGTAGATAAAATGAAGATCAATTTCGGTTAGATTTGTAAGTTCGGGATCGTTAATTGGATCGGTCGTAAGAGTTGTCACATGATGTCCACGTAGAGATAATTCTCGCCAGAGAGGTTGAAATGCAACTTGGTGACTGTACGATGGGAATGGGATGATTCCTAGGATTCTGGCGGTATCACTGCCGAAAATCGCCATAAAAAACATTAAAAACACCAAGATCATGACAAAACGGAACCAATGAGCTTAATTTACTTATACCTACTACGTTCTTTGACGGAACTAACGAAATAAATAAATAAATTTTTACTTGTTTTTGTTTAAACTGATAACTTATATCATTTTGTTGATATGAATTAATCTCCGATATGAATTATGCGCATTTTTGCGTTATCTACACGTGGCCTCCTAAGGGAAATAAGGCTAAGAAGGTTGAAAGCAGAAAAGGTACAAAACTTTCAGGTTTCACTATGGCTTTTGTCAGTGAATATTTGGTGAAAACGCTGTCGGAAGAGAAAACAGGGAAATACGAAACCTATGGACAGAAATGCGACGTTTATATTAGTGGTGTCGCCTAAATTCTCAATCTTACCATCGAGGAGGAGCTTTGTCCATTACATCTATGTGCATAAGATGCATCAGTGGACTGGATGAGTTCGTAGAGTAAGCAACTTCGATTCGTTAAAATCAAGGACCTCCAAAGAACCATAAGGATGCATTTCATAAGGAATAGGAGAAGATCCTGAGAAGGTTAAAAGAATAGGAGTGTGGCAAACATCAAATAGCGAGTAGTAGATTGAGAAAATGTCAGGAGAGAAACATTGATTGAACTCATAGACCAAATTTCCTGAGGGCAAATAGGGACTAGATGTAACCATCGTCCCTACGTCCCACTAAGATGAAGGTGGCGAAAGATGAGTCATAACTAGCTGTGCTAACCAGCTAACCAATCTTATCCATCACCAACCAATGAGATATGTACCTGAACGAACTGGTGGAAGACGAAGGATGACAAATTCTACTAAGATATGATATTTGGAACTGTGCCTCGTTTGACATTAGATGAAAAGTAACGGCTAGAGACGTATACAGAAACTTAAGAAGAACTACCTGGTATCTCCATAGGGAAAACCTAAACGCTAAACGCAGGAATTGTCCTAGTAAGGCCAAAAACTTAGAGAAACTGCTGGTAATGGAAGTAAACTTCCTCGTGTCCATCACACGGACTGCTGAAGCAACTAAGCGATTCAGGCTATGCCTATAAAATAGTGAATGTGGTGCGTGGCAGATTTGAGGAGACCCTATTAGTTGTGATGATACATCACCTGTACATACATTAAGTTCTCCTTATAGTGTAGGTATGATCTCCACCTTCGCGAGGTATGACTATCAATCAAAAGCGACAATCTATGATAGTGTTCATTACATATTTCCACCGAAAACTCGAAATGTATACGAAGATGGTGATATAAATTGTCAATGCATCAGGTTTGTCAGTCGTAGAGGAAAAATTGACGTCGGAAAAAAGCTGAAACAGCTAGGAGGGTGAAAAACAAGATAAGTTAAAAAAAAGGGTCTTGGAAAGTCACGAGAAAACTGGAAGACAAAAACTGGTTGGGGCGAGTCACCTCGATTCTTACCAGACCTCAAGTGAAAGGACGATGTAAGTATGCGGATTGGCAAAAAATACCAAGTAAACTGGAACTTGTCCAAAGGAGATCCGGGAGGACTAATCCGTCTAGTGAGGAACCAAGAAAAGGCGTTCTTCGATTATTTATGGTCACTAAATATGCATGTCCCGAGACACAAAAGCGTTCTTTGAAAGCGGACAGGGAAGTTATTAGGACCCCCCCCCCTCTATCTAGGACCAAAGCAAGTAGTGGTGATTTCTGGACCACAAATAAATCGTACCATGGTGTTCACATCAACACAATCATGTAAAAGGAATGGAAGAGTACAGATTGCCACTAATCGGTCGAGAAAACAAAAAACCTCCAAAAAGTGGCACTCCAAGTAATCCAAGAGCGATTTAAAATTAACGGAGGAGTATAATACACACAGAGGAACCGTTCCAGGATCTACAATCGAAATCGTTCTAACCTGCCTGGATGGGAACCTAGGAAACACAGGGAACCTTAGGAAAAAATGTGAGCTTTGACATACGAGTCATACAGATTTAATTTCAAACAACGAATTATTTGTATGATACATGGGCAGAACGAAGAGAAATCTGGAGGTTGGAAACGAACTGGGCAAGCATTGAAAATTCTCCTTGTGGGACCAAAGCGAGTAGAAATCAATGCTACAGGATATAGGAGGAAATCAAATCAATATCAAGTAGACCAGAATCTAGTCATGAAGGTACAAGAAGAGACCATCCCACAGGAGCTACGGACGACCGACGTCTCACTAAGCTACCTAGAGGGGAGCTAAAACAGTTAGGTATATACCTCCATTATATACCGCCATTGTAGACTCGGGCAGCATTTACGAATCCTGCGAATTTAATTTGTCATGATAAATGTTCTTCTTTTTTTAATAATATGATCGCATACGCATTGATGATCTGTAAACCACAATCACGTTATGATCGATTGTGTGCAAAACCTTTTCTGGGAATACTACTGATGGATTCAATAGAGAAGTATCCCTATCAGGCAGTTGGAGGAAAATTATCAGAATTTCCAGTGACAGCAGCCACTAGCTCAATACAAAATTACCTCTAGATTGGTTTCCGAATGTCACGGTGAGAATAAAGAAGGAAGGGAAAAGGTACCGTGGCCCCAAAGTTTAGGGCACACAGGTCAATGGTTTGGGGCCCAAACCATTGACCTGTGTGTCCTAAACCTACGGGTCCAGCTGTTCCGGTGTGAAGGAGTGAGTTAAAAACAAGGTGTAGGCGCCACTAATTTTCCTTTAGGCTGTGCTTCAAAAATTAGTAAAAGCGATCCCATGGTAAAGGAGGTTATAGAGCTAAAACGGAAGAAAGAAGAGAAGAGAATGAGATACAAAAATTAGATTTATTTCCCTTTACAGAACTCCAAAACAAATTAATTTATATAACCATACATTTTGCTTTGGTTTCTTTTTTTCGGAAGCGGGAAAAATGAGGATGAAAAGAGTGCAGGGATCAAAATAAATTCAAAATAATCATCAATCACCACTAATTATGCTAACAAAAATGATAATGGATCATAATATCTATTCCTCCTTTACTTTGAAATTACGTTTACTAGAACAAACTTGTTTAGCAAACTTGAGTGAAATATAAACCAAGCCTGATAATATCAAAAAAAAAAGAAATAAAACAAAGATGACATCCATGAGGTAATACTGGTAAAAAGGGATGTCCAAATAAGGACTTCTAAGATGTTTCGCTCCCTTGTGACGTATTACGTATTCCGTCCACCAAATCGCACGTTCAATTCCCGTCATTGGCTGGTCGGAAGCCAGTTCGGCTAGTTTCTTCAATTTCTTCTTGTATCTGAAGAATCATGCCGTATTACTTACATTTGAGAATCCTACACTACCTATGATTCGTTAGAACGTCCATTATGGCAGCTTTAAATTCTTCTTTTTGCAATTTGGTATAATCAAGGGATATTCCAACGCCTCTCTCAAGTATTCTTTTCGCGTTGAAGAATTGATCTCCATAGAAAGGCATTACTATCATCGGAACTTGGGCATAAATGGCTTCATCCATTGACTGTACAGTGTACACCTCCTTGTGTTATAAACAGTTTAACGTTGGGATGCTCTAGAAGAACTGGTGTTATTTGCTTTAGCAAACCCGTACATACTTAACAAATTTTGTTGAGGATACCATTTCGATATGTGGACATTTTTGGACCTATTGGGCATATTTTCAGATTCGAATTTCCATAAAACCGTGTACGGAAGCTCATCAAACGTTTCCAAAATTAGATTTCTTGTCTTACTGGAAAGATCTTCACTTTTAACGTTGCTCCCCAAACTGAAATAGATGACACCTTCTGAGGCCGAATCCAACAGCTTCTTCAAGTGCTGTAAACTGATTAGATGGTAAACGTGAACAAAATTTCGATACTTACATATGGAAGTACTCCGGTTGGAATCCGATAGGATCCACCTCCGATTTGGATAACATTTGGAAGAAAAGGTTTAACTTTATGAAAAACTGGATCAGTGTTAATAAAGAACACGCTAGCATTTTTGGCGATCTCCTTTAGAGATGAATAGTTCGAACCAAAGAATGTTTCCACATGATTCTGCTGAATCGAATAAAGATAATGATAGTAAATCATCTCTGTAAATATCGAACACGCGACACTTTTCAAGCGTTCAAGCAGCGTTGAATATCCAGTGAAGGATAACGTGAAATCTGGATACAACACCGGATCGTTCGGATGACCGATTGATTTCAGTACGTTACTCGGTGCATCTAAAGATAAAACTCCAATGTGCGGACAACTGAACCTTTCGGCAAACGCGAACATGCTGGGGGTGTGGTACTCTACTATAACCAAGTCGAAGGAGGCGTCACTACGTATCAGCTTCTGCACTTCTGAATGTTCCAGTTGCAATCGCGAAATTTCCTGCTTTATGAATGTTATCATTCCCATCACGTTGATAAAGTTTGTTTGAGTAGATTCGAGTAGGTCTGACAGAATGGACGTCCAAGCGTCGTAGGAAAAATGAAGATCAATTTCAGTTAGATTTGTAAGTTCGGAATCGTTAATTGGATCGGTCGTAAGAGTTGTCACCTGATGTCCACGTAGAGACAATTCTCGCCAGAGAGGTTGAAATGCAACTTGGTGACTGTACGATGGGAATGGGATGATTCCTAGGATTCTGGCGGTATCACTGCCGAAAATCGCCATAAAAAACATTAACAACACCAAGATCATGACAAAACAGAACCAATGAACTTAATTCGTTCTTTGACGGAACTAACGAAATAAATAAATTTTTACTTGTTTTTGTTTAGTTGTTAATTACATAACTGATAACGTATATCATTTTGTTGATATGAATTAATCTCCGATATGAATTATGCGCATTTTTTCGTTATCTACACGTGGCCTCCTAAGGGAAATAAGGTTGAAACTTGTAACAGAAAAGGTACAAAACTTTCAGTGTAATGGCAACAGGTTTCACAATGGCTTTTGTCAGTGAATATTTGGTGAAAACGCTGTCGGAAGAGAAAACAGGGAAAATTAAATACGAAACCTATAGACAGAAATGCGACGTTTATATTAGTGGTGTCGCCTAAATTCTCAATCTTACCATCGAGGGGGACCTTTGTCCATTACATCTATGTGCATAAGAGGCATCGGTGGACTGGAATCTGGATGAGTTCGTAGAGTAAGCAACTTCGATTCGTTCAAATCAAGGACCTCCAAAGAACCATAAGGATGCATTTCATAAGGAATAGGAGAAGATCCTGAGAAGGTTAAAAGAATAGGAGTGTGGCAAATATCAAATAGCAAGTAGTAGATTGAGAAAATGTCAGGAGACAAACATTGATTGAACTCATAGACCAAATTTCCTGAGGCCAAATAGGGACTAGATGTAACCATCGTCCCTACGTCCCACTAAGATGAAGGTGGCGAAAGATGAGTTATAACCAGCTGTGCTAACCACCACACTCCAGTAGATAAGTACAGTTTTTAATGGCGAAGTTTGTACAAATTAATTTGCATCACTGAAGGACGGTATCCCCAATCCCAGCAAATTTTGTTGCAGAGACCTGGTGGCCGTGACAATAATAATGGAAAGATCCAACTAATCTTATCCATCACCAACCAATGAGATATGTACCTGAACGAACTGGTGGAAGACGAAGGATGACAAATTCTACTAAAATATGATATTTGGAACTGTGCCTCGTTTGACATTAGATGAAAAGTAACGGCTAGAGACGTATACAGAAGCTTAAGAAGAACTACCTGGTATCTCCATAGGGAAAACCTAAACGCTAAACGCAGGAATTGTCCTAGTAAGGCCAAAAACTTAGAGAAACTGCAGGTAATGGAAGTAAACCTTCTCGTGTGTATCGCACGGACTGCTGAAACAACTAAGTGATTTAGACAGTTGTCTATTCCTACAAAATAGTGAATGTGGTGTGTGGCAGATTTGAGGAGGTGTTCATTTGCATATTCCCACCAAAAACTCGAAATGTATACAAAGATGCTGATATAATTCGTCAATGCATCAGGTTTGTCAGTCGCAGAGGAAAAATTGACGTCGGAAAAAAGCTGAAACAGCTAGGAGGGTGAAAAACAAGATAAGTTAAAAAAAAGGGTATTGGAAAGTTACGAGAAAACTGACAGACAGAAGCTGGTTGGGGCGAGTCACCTCGATTCTTACCAGACCTCAAGTGAAAGGACGATGTAAGTATGCGGATTGGCAAAAAATACCAAGTAAACTGGAACTTGTCCAAAGGAGATTAGTGACAATTAGTACCATCTGGAAGACTAATCCGTCTAGTGAGGAACCAAGAAAAGGCGTTCTTCCATTATTTATGGTCACTAAATATGCATGTCCGGAGGCACAAAAGCGTTCTTGTAAAGCGGGCAGGGAAGTTATTACGACCCCCTCCCCTCCCTCTATCTAGGACCAAAGCAAGTAGTGGTAATTTCTGGACCACAAATCAATCGTACCATGGTGTTTACAGCAATACAATCACGTAAAAGAAATGGAAGAGTACAGATTGTCACTAATCGGTCAACAAAAGAAAAAACCTCTAAAAAGTGGCACTTCAAGTAGTCCAAGAGCAATTTAAAATTAACAGAGGATCAGTCCTATATAAAGTATAACAGATACAAAGGAACCGTTCCAGGATTTACAATCGAAATCGCACTAACCTGTCTGGATGGGAACTTAGGAAACACTGGGACCCTAAGGAAAAAATGTGAGCTTTGACATACGAGTCATACGGATTTAATTTCAAACAACGAATTATTTGTATGATACATGGGCGGAACGAAGAGAAATCTGGAGACTGGAAACTAACAGGAGAAGCATGGAAATTTCTCCTTGTGGGACCAAAGCGAGTAGAAATCAATGATACAGGATATAGATAGGATATAAGAGGAAATCAAATCAATATCAAGTAGACTAGAATCTAGTCATGAAGGTACAAGAGGAGACCATCCCACAGGGGCTACAGACGACGTCTCACTAACGTACCTAGAGGGGAGCTAAATCAGTTATACCTATAAGGCCATATTTTAATAATATGAACTCATACGCATTGATGATCTGTAAACCACAATCATGTTATGATCGATTGTATGCCAATTAGCAAAATCTTTTCTGGGAATACTACTGACAGATTGAATTGAGAAGCATCCCTATCAGATAGTTGGATCAAAATTATCAGAATTTTCAGTGACAACAGCCACAAGGTCATTATAAAATTATCTCTAGATTGATTTCAGAATGTCACAAGACACAAACAGCAAACAGCACCACCGTAGAGCTAATATGGGTTGAGCAAAAGGCAATGAGAGAAATGACGCGTTAGCTCGACTGGCTTCAAAACAGCTCTTTTATAGTCTAGAGCCGTCTCCTTCACTTGGTGAATCCTGTCGCCATGTGAATTAGTCCTTCAAGCGCGCTTCTTTCTTGGTCGAAATACAACCTTGTAAGGGTTGTTGTTTATGGGTACTCTATGCAGTCTGATGCAATCCGCTCTCAGAGTAAACGAAGAATGGTGCAAGAAACCCCTTGTCCCTGTCCATAAACCCGACAAAAACGGAGGTAGTTCTCTTCACAAAAGGAAACGGAAGATAGAGGGCCTTCAAGTTCCTCTACTCTTCCGAAAACATCTCCAGTTTTCAGGGTCAGTGAAGTATCTAGGTATTACACTTGACAATAAACTGAACTGGAGCAAGCACATCCAGCTTAAAGCGGAGAACCGCAAACAGGGCGTTCTGGCAATGTCGCTGCGCTATCGGAAGACTTTGGGCCCATCCCCAAAGGCTATCCTGTGGTTGTACACCGCCGTGATAAGACCCATGTTCTGTTATGGAGCAATTGTCTGGTGGCCTAGAATTAGACTATCCACAACCAAAGCACTGTTCAATCATGTGCAAAGATTAGCTTGCCTTGCATGCACAGGCGCAATACGAACAACTCCCACAGCCGTCATGGAAGCCATCCTGGGTCTGCCTCCACTGGATCTCCACGTGAGAGAGCAGGCTATACTGGCAGCCTTGCGTCTGAGAAATAAGGGGTTGTTGAACAGAAAAGGCATTCTCGAATTCTGAGTGAGGCAATCAAGCGACTACCTCTACTAGAAGGACGATCTGACTCACTCATCCCTCGATTTATACTAGGGAAAAACTACCACATCTTCTTTGATGTGGAAGTGGCATCCTAACCAGACATATCCATCTTCACGGATGGATCTAAAACAATGGAAGGAACAAGTACAGGTATTTACTCCCAAGAACTGAACTTCCATATCAGCCAACCACTAGGCAAAATCTCGACTGTCTTTCAGGCAGAATTAGCAGGCATAACGCTAAGTGCAAAAACAATTCTTAAATATGCACAGTATAAAGAATAAAATCATCAGAATCTCCAGTGACAGCAGAGCGGCTCTGCAGGCACTAGATCAATACAAATTCACCTCTAGGCTGGTTTCCGAGTGTCATCAGGTATGTTGTGTGAATGTCCCGTGTTTGTCAAATTAAGAAGATCCATGTTAGGAGAATCCTGGCCGGACATGGCTAAGATTAGAGCCGCTTCCCTGTCCAGCATCCTCAGGAATAGATGTCCTAGTACCTAGGTGCGCATGGGCTTTCCCACTCTCCAATCGATATCCAGAATCCAGAATCCAAAGGGTTGTTGCACAAACGATATTAAACTGTGCACCAAATACTGTTGAGTATTCCGTACTTGTCCAACTGAGACGATGCATGTTACGATTCCGCTTCCTCTTCCATCACCCTCAGGTTCATCTTACATGTGGAATGACTTCGGGATCAGGCGACTCTAATCAAGGAGATAACGCAAAGGGCTGAAATAGGACCTCTATGTGCACTAATTTTCCCTTAGGCCGTGCCTCAAAAATTAGTACAAGGAGTAATAGGAGTAAAAGGAGGTTATAGATCTAAAAAGGGAGAAAGAAGAGATAAAAAAAATAGATTTATTTCCCTTTAAAGAAAGCCAAAGGAAATTAATTTACGCATTACTATACATTTTGCTTTGGTTTCTTTTTTTTAAGAAGAGGGAAAAATGAGGATGAAAAGAGTGAAGGGATGAAAATGAATTCAAAATAATCATCAATCACCACTACTTATGCTAACAAAATATACATTAACGCGAAATGATAATGGATCATTCCTCCTTTACTTTGAAATTACGTTTACAAGAACAAACTTGTTTAGCAAACTTGAGTGAAATATAAACCACGCCTGATAATATCAAAAAAAGAAGAAATAAAACCAAGATGACATCCATGAGGTAATACTGGTAGAAAGGGATGTCCAAATAAGGATTTCTAAGATGTTTCGCTCCCTTGTGACGTATTACGTATTCCGTCCACCAAATCGCACGTTCAATTCCCGTCATTGGCTGATCCGAGGCCAGTTCGGCTAGTTTCATCAATTTCTTCTTGTATCTAGAGGATCGTGCCGTATCACTTACATTGGAGAATCCTACTCTTACCTATGATTTGTTACAACCTCCATTATTGCAGCTTTAAATTCTTCTTTTCGCAATTTGGTATAATCAAGGGATATTCCAAAGCCTCTCTCAAGTATTCTTTTAGCGTTGAAGAATTGATCTCCAAAGAAAGGCATTACTATCATCGGAACTTGGGCATAAATGGCCTCATCCATTGACTGTGCACCTCCTTGTGTTATAAACAGTTTAACGTTGGGATGCTCTAGAAGAACTGGTGTTATTTGCTTTAGCAAACGCGTACATACTTAACAAATTTTGTTGAGGGTACCATTTCGATATGTGGACATTTTTGGACCTATTGGGCATATTTTCAGATTCGAATTTCCATAAAACCGTATACGGAAGCTCACCAAACGTTTCCAGAATTAGATTTCTTATCTTACTGGAAAGATCTTTACTTTTAACGTTGCTCCCCAAACTAAAATAGATGACACCTTCTGATGCCGAATCCAACAGCTTCTGCAAGTGCTGTAAACTGATCGGGTGGTAAACGTCAACAAAATTTCGATACTTACATCTGGTAGTACTCCGGTTGGAATCCGATAGGATCCACCTCCGATTTGGATAACATTTGGAAGAAAAGGTTTAACTTTATGAAAAACTGGATCAGTGTTAATAAAAAACAGGCTAGCATTTTTGGCGATCTCCTTTAGAGATGAATAGTTCGAACCAAAGAATGTCTCAACATGCTTCTGCTGAATCGAATAAAGATAATGATAGTAAATCATTTCTGTTAACATCGAAAAGGCGACACTTTTCAAGCGTTCAAGGAACGTTGAATGACCAGTGAAGGATAACATGAAATCTGGATACAGCACCGGATGGTTCGGATGACCGATTGATTTCATTATCTGACTCTGTGCATCTAATGATAAAACCCCAATGTGCGGACAATTAAACCTCTGGGCAAACGCGAACATGCTGGGTATGAAGTACTCTACTATTACCAAGTCGAAGGAGGCGTCACCACCTATCAGTCCTTTCACTTCGGGATGTTCCAGTTGCAAACGCGCCAATTCCTGCATTAGGAGTGTTACCATTCCAAGCACTTTGATAAAGTTTGTTTGAGTGGATTCGAGTACTTCTGACAGAATGGACGCCCAAGCGTCGTAGGAAAAATGAAGATCAATTTCGGTTAGATTTGTAAGTTCGGGATCGTTAATTGGATCTGTCGTAAGAGTTGTCACCTGATGTCCGCGTAGAGATAATTCTCGCCAGAGAGGTTGAAATGCAACTTGGTGACTGTACGATGGGAACGGGATAATTCCTAGGATTCTGGCGGTATCACTGCCAAAAATCGCCATACAAAACATTAACAACACCAAGATCATGGTAAAACAGAACTGAAAGGATAAATAAATTTTTATTCGTTTTTTTAGTTATAGCTGATAATTTATATCATTTTGTTGATATGAATTAACCTCTGATATGAATTAAGCGGATTTACATTATCTGCAAGCGCTATCTACTTCAACAACACGCTTTTGGGTGTCACTAGGAAAATGATACCCTTAAAATTAAGTGGAAAAGCTGTCCAGTCTATGAGCATTCCCCTATCATCCATGCAGTAGTTAATATCAAATGAACGGGTCAGTAGGTACTCCTAAGGGAGGTAAGGTTAAGTAGGATGAAATTGGTACCAGAAAAGGTACAAGAACCTTCAGTGAGATGGTAACACTCTTCAGAATGGCTTTTGTCGGTGAAGATTTGGTGAGACCCTGTCGGAACAGAAAACAGAGAAATTTAAAATACGAAACCTAGATAGAAATGCCACTTTTTTTGTAGTGGTATCGCCCAAATTCTCCATGCCACCTCCAAAGAACCATAAGGATACATTCAAAAAGGAATAGAAGAATATCCTGAGAAGGGTAGCGTAGAAATTAAAAATAGGAGTGATGGTAGACTAATAGCAAGTGGTAGATTGTGAATCAAAGAGATTACCAATCCAACTAGGCGGGGGGGGGGGAGGAAGCACCTATGTAGCCTAAGAAGGCCATTAAACATGATTATTTTCTGTGGTTATCACGTGCGTATGGAACAAGGTCTTAGTAACCTAACCACAATCAAGATATGCTGCCCTCCTTACTACTACCAGAGCAGACAATAACGTACCGTCACAAGGTGGATTGAGGGAGGGCTATAGTTAAGAACAATCACAGGTCTACCTCTAGTGCATGTAGACTATGTTTTGTTGTGGAGCCGTCGCCTTGTGGTCATGTTGGTAGCGTTACGTTTGATCAGAAAATAATTGTTGAATAACACAGAGGTACGGTGGTAAGTCATTTTCGAATTCAAGGAGAGGCAATCAAGCGACTGCCCATTCTGGAGAGGGAATCAGGTAAGAGGAAGGAACTACCATGCTTGATGCGGAGATGCGATTCCAACCTGACATAGTCACTGATGGATCTAAAACAATGTAACGGTATTTACTTCGAAGAACTTAACTTCCATATCGGCCAACCACTATGCAAAATTCCGACTCCGTTTCAGGCAGAACTTTTAGTGCAAAAAAAATCCCATGCATAGCAGAAAAAACAACACTATCAGAATTTTCAGTGACAGCAGAGCCGCTCTCCATTGCAAAATTGCCTCTAGATTGGTTTCCGAATGTCACAACACTTTAGCAACACCGTAGAGCTAATATGGGTTGAAGGACACGCTGGACAAAAGGCAATGAGAACATCTATGCGTTAGCTCAACTGGCCCCAAAACAATACTGTTTTATAGTCCAGAGCCGGCTCTTTCTCTTGGTGGATCTTGATGCCAGACTGTCGCCATGGGACTATCTCGCAGCTTGGCTCTATTTTGCACTAAGGCTATCAAAAGAGAATCTGTGACTACGTGGGGGCATACCTTCGAGGCACTGTAAACTAAATAAGAAGATGCACTGGTAGAAACACAACCTTGTAGAAGATGTGATACAGAAGACGAGACGGTGCACCTGATACTGTTGAATATTCCGTACTTTGTTCAACTCAGACGATCCATGTTGGGAATATCTTGGCCGAACATGGCTACGATTAGAGCCGCTTCTGTTTGCAACATCCTCAGGTTCATCTCACGTGTGGGATGACTGCCTATGTGCACGTGGACTTTGTCCACTCTCCCCTGATAATTCTGAATCCAGAAAGCATGTATACTGAGGTAGCACTTGAAACCTTAGGAACCTATGACAGATGAAGACATTGCGAGAATCAAGACGCAAGTTCCGTTTAGGGATTGGCTACCTCGCAAGAATCAGTCGAGGCAAAGCTCTAGTAAATATACCGTAGAGTTCAGTTTTTCGAAGTCCCAAAAATCGTTCCGATGTTTATTTTTGACGTAACTTGTGGTGAAACTTTTTAATTCAAGTGAAACATACCTCGAACCTGAACTATCGGTAACTTTGCAAGTTATGTATTGTAACGGTGAGGAAAGGTGGCCCTAAATCTACGGCTCCAGCTGCTCACGGTGAGAAGGGGTGAGTTAAACAAAATAAAGATTACCTACACATTTTTCTTTAGGCCGTGCTTCAAAAATTTGAAAAGAGCCCTCCAATGGTAAAGGAGGTTATAGAGCTAAAAAGGGAGAAAGAAGAATGAATGAGAACAAAAAATTAGATTTATTTCGTTGAACAGAAGCCCAATAGAAATTAATTTAAAGAACCACACACTTTCCTTTGGTTTCTGAAGATGAAAAGAGCGAACGGATGAAAATGAATTCAAAATAAGAAATGTTGTAATGAAGGGATGAACTAGGGAGGGGTAGCCGATCATGTCTATTCCTCCTTTACTTTGAAATTACGTTTACAAGAACAAACTTGTTTAGCAAACTTGAGTGAAATATAAACCACGCCTGATAATATCAAAAAAAGAAGAAATAAAACAAAGATGACATCCATGAGGTAATACTGGTAGAAAGGGATGTCCAAATAAGGACTCCTAAGATGTTTCGCTCCCTTGTGACGAATTACGTATTCCGTCCACCAAATCGCACGTTCAATTCCCGTCATTGGCTGGTCGGAAGCCAGTTCGGCTAGTTTCTTCAATTTTTCCTTGTATCTAAAGGATCGTGCCGTATCACTTACATTTGAGAATCCTCATCTTACCTATGATTCGTTATAACCTCAATTATGGCAGCTTTAAATTCATCTTTTTGCAATTTGGTATAATCAAGGGATATTCCAAAGCCTCTCTCAAGTATCCTTTTCGCGTTAAAGAACTGATCCGCAAAGAAAGGTATGACTATCATCGGAACATGGGCATAAATGGCTTCATCCGATGACTGTAAACCTCCTTGGGTTATAAAAAGCTTAACGTTGGGATGCTCTAGAAAAACTGGTGTTATTTGTTTTAGAAAACGCGTACATACTTAACAAATTTTGTTGAGGATACCATTTCGATATGTGGACATTTTTGGGCCTATTGGGCATATTTTCAGATTCGAATTTCCATAAAACCGTATACGGAAGCTCACCAAACGTTTCCAGAATTAGATGTTTTGTCTCATTGGAAAGATTTTCGTTTCTAACGTTGGTCCCTAAACTGAAATAGATGACACCTTCTGTGGCCGAATCCAACAGCTTCTTCAAGTGCTGCAAACTGATCAGATGATAAATGTCAACAAAATTTAAATACTTACGTCTGGTAGTACTTCGGTTGGAATTCGATAGGATCCACCGCCGATTTGGATGACATTTGGAAGAAGAGGTTTAACTTTATGAAAAACTGGATCAGTGTGCATAAAAAACAGGCTAGCATTTTTGGCGATCTCCTTTAGAGATGAATAGTTCGAGCCAAAGAATGTTTCAACATACTTCTGTTGGATTGAATAAAGGTAATGATAGTAAATCATCTCTGCAAACATCGAATAGGCGACACTTTTCAAGCGTTCAAGCAGCGTTGAATGTCCAGTGAAGGATAACATGTAATCTGGATATAACACCGGATGGACCGGATGACCGATTGATTTCAGTATGTTACTCGGTGGATCTAAAGATAAAACCCCAATGTGCGGACAACTGAACCTTTCGGCAAACGCGAACATGCTGGGCGTGTGGTACTCCACTATTACCAAATCGAAGGACGCATCACTTTGTATCAACTTCTGCACTTCTGAATGTTCCAGTAGCAATCTCGTATTTTCCTGTCTCATGAATATTACCATTCCAAGCACTTTGATTAAGTTGGTTTGA
This sequence comes from Pyrocoelia pectoralis, assembly GCA_036250285.1. Lineage (NCBI taxonomy): Eukaryota > Metazoa > Arthropoda > Insecta > Coleoptera > Lampyridae > Pyrocoelia > Pyrocoelia pectoralis. The sequence goes on from CM070083.1 coordinate 7,751,271, forward strand.
GTGGATTCGAGTACTTCTGACAAAATTTTCGTCCAAGCGTCGTAGATAAAATGAAGATCAATTTCAGTTAGATTTGTAAGTTCGGGATCGTTAATTGGATCGGTCGTAAGAGTTGTCACATGATGTCCACGTAGAGATAATTCTCGCCAGAGAGGTTGAAATGCAACTTGGTGACTGTACGATGGGAATGGGATGATTCCTAGGATTCTGGCGGTATCACTGCCGAAAATCGCCATACAAAACATTAACAACACCAAGATCATGACAAAACCGAACCAGTGAACTTAATTTACTTATACCAAAGAGCATATAATAGGGAAGAGAAGCAATGTCCTTTAAAAACAGCGTCATGATAAAAGTTAGTCCACCGCTTTGAAGCGCTATTGTTGGCCCCCTAGTGGAGGACTAACAAAGTAATTATACCAGAAAAAAATGTCATTCCCTGTAAAATTTTACCGCTTTTCTTTTACGGCGTTGTGACATTTACCTGTCCATTCATTTGAAGAATATAATACGCTCTTTGTTATAACTTATCAAGAGTTTAAAATTATTCCAGGATTGAATTTCTGTTATGAGATCATTAAACCGCACACATTAATAAGCAAAACGTTGAATACACTGTACTAGTGACACAGTGAAATACATACGTTAATTTTGTTTCATTATCAGTATAATTATTCTATAAATAAAATGAACGTAATTTAATATCCTGTAATCGAAAATTCGAAACCCTTTTAACACGGAACAGTATTGTTAGAGTAAGATAGAAAGTTTTAATTAGCCTTTGTATAGACAAAATTAATAAAGATGTTCCTAGTTGGTTACAAGCCAAATCAAATTGTTACGTGCATAGATTATTTATTATTGAGCATTTAATAACTTGTAAATTACATAAAACATTAAAGTGGATGTCACAAGATTTGCGTTTACCTGCTTTTACGTCAGGTAATAAAAAAATGCGAAATATAAAACATATGTAGGTATAATACGATACATATGCAGAATTTAATGTTTGTTTTTAAAACGTAAATGGTTGTATTTTCAAATTTAATTTCCTATCCGAAATGGATACACATTTTCAAGTTGTATTTTATTTTATTAGTACCTACCTATTTATGTAGAATTTTGTATAACAACTGTAAATTTAAAGCAATACATAAGTAAATTTACGTACATCAAGTATATGCTATTCATACCTGCTTAATCATAAAAAGATAATGTTACCTACTGTATCTTTGAAAACACGGAACTAAAGTATCATCATTTTATTATGGCAACGTTGTAAAATAAAACAGGTAGTTAAGTCGTCTTTTATCTCCGTCTTTCATTAACCGAAACATGCTTTTACGAAAAAATGTAAACATAAGGTGATATGCAACCCACCGTACATGCCTACGATAAAACACATTACTTTAGCTCTCTTCCCTATTATATTCTCTATGCTTATACCTACTGCGTTCTTTGACGGAACTAACGAAATAAATAAATTTTTACTTGTTTCTGTTTAGTTGTTAATTACATAACTGATAACTTATATCATTTTGTTGATATGAATTAATCTCCGATTATGCGCATTTTTGGGTTATCTACACGTGGCTTCCTAAGGGAAATAAGGCTAAGAAGGTTGAAACTTGTAGCAAAAAAGGTACAAAACTTTCAGTGTAGTGGCAACAGGTTTCACAATGGAGTGAATATTTGGTGAAAACGCTGTCGGAAGAGAAAACAGGGAAAATTAAATACGAAACCTATATGTAGACAGAAATGCGACGTTTATATTAGTGGTGTCGCCCAAATTCTCAATCTCACCATCGAGGGGGAGCTTTGTCCATTATATCTATGTGCATAAGAGGCATCGGTGGACTGATCGAGTTCGTGGAGTAAGAAACTTCGATTCGTCCAAATCAAGGACCTCCAAAGAACCATAAGGATGCATTCCATAAGGAATAGGAGAAGATCCTGAGAAGGGTAAAAGAATCGCAAACATCAAATAGCGAGTAGTAGATTGAGAAAATGTCAGGAGACAAACATTCATTGAACTCATAGACCAAATTTCCTGAGGCCAAATAGGGACTAGATGCAACCATCGTCCCTACGTCCAACTAAGATGAAGGTGGCGAAAGATGAGTCATAACTAGCTGTGCTAACCACCACACTCCAGTAGATAAGTACAGTTTTTAATGGCGAAGTTTGTACAAATTAATCTGCATCACTGAAGGACGGTATCCCCAATCCCAGAAATTACTGCCAAATTTTGTTGCAGAAGGATGACAAATTCTACTAAGATATGATATTTGGAACTGTGACTCGTTTCACATTGGATGAAACGTAACGGCTAGAGACGTATACAGAAACTTAAGAAGAACTACCTGGTGTCTCCATAGGGAAAACCTAAACGCTAAACACAGGAATTGTCCTAGTAAGACCAAAAACTTAGAGAAACTGCAGGTAATGGAAGTAAACCTTCTCGTGTCCATCACACGGACTGCTGAAGCAACTAAGTGATCCAGACAGTTGTCTATGCCTAGAAAACAGTGAATGTGATGTGTGGCAGATTTGAGGAGACCCTATTAGTTGCGATGATACATCACCTGTACATATTTGGCGGTTGGATTGGATAGGATCACCAGCTATTTGGTGATGGTGCCAAATAAACAATAAAGTTTTGGGAGTTGCGAAAACAACTAACATTTTTATTTACAAATATGTACAAGTTTTAACAACGCGGAATGCAATTAATAATGGAGGTCAGTTGCCGGAGGGTAGACTGGTTCTGGAATGCAGGCTGACGGGTCGATGTAGACGGATTGGTCGGTGTTTCGTTGGCGGTTACAGATTGTCACTAATCGGTCGACAAAAGAAAAAACCTCCAAAAAGTGGCACTCCAAGTAATCCAAGAACAAAATAAAATTAACGGAGGACCAGCCATATACTGGGTGTCCCATTTTAATCTTACCAGCGGAATTTCTCGAAATGAGGACCCCTGACAAAAAAAGTTGCTAAATAAAAGTTTGATGGTTTGGAGGGGGTTGTCCGATTCTGTAACAAATTTCACCCCCCCCCCCCCCCCGACACTCACGGGGGTGGGAAACGGGGGTGACTTTAGAATCTTAAATGGAAACCCCTATTTTTTATTGCAGATTCAGAAAGAGCATAAAAAAAAGATTTTATTTGAGAACTTTTTATTTATTTGCAACATGTGGCACTGCAATCGTTAAAACAGTATTTTATCATTTATTTTGTATTTAGCTGACATTTTATCTTTCGTGTCGGGGAGTGAAATTTGTTACAGAATCGGACGTCCCCCTCCAAACCATCAAACTTTTATTTAGCAACTTTTTTTGTCAGGGGTCCTCATTTCGAGAAATTCCGCTGGTAAGATTAAAATGGGACACCCTGTATAAAGTATATTACACATATAATAATCACAAAGAAACCGTTTCGGGATCAACAATAGAAATCGCATTAACATGTCGGGATGGGAACCTACGAAACACTGGGACCCTTAGGAAAAAATGTGAGCTTTGACATACGAGTCATACGGATTTAATTTCAAACAACGAATTATTTGTATGATACATGGGCGGAAGGAAGAGAAATCTGGAGACTGGAAACTAACTGGAGAAGCATTGAAAATTCTCCTTGTGGGACCAAAGCGAGTAGAAATCAATGATACAGGATATAGATAGGATATAAGAGGAAATCAAATCAATATCAAGTAGACTAGAATCTAGTCATGAAGGTACAAGAGGAGACCATCCCACAGGGGCTACAGACGACGTCTCACTAACGTACCTAGAGGGGAGCTAAATCAGTTATATAAGGCCATATTTTAATAATATGAACTCATACGCATTGATGGTCTGTAAACCACAATCACGTTAGGTATGATCGATTGTATGCCAATTAGCAAAATCTTTTCTGGGAATACTACTGATAGATTGAATAGAAAAGGATCCCTATCAGACAGTTGGATCAAAATTATCAGAATTATCAGAATTATCAGAATATCAGAATATCAGAATTTCAGGAAGCCAACCTGGGTCTGCCTCCACTGGATCTCCACGTGAGAGAGCAGGCCACACTGGCAGCCTTGCGTCTGAGAAATAAGGGTTTGTTGAACCGAAAAGGCACTCTCGAATTCTGAGTGAGGCAATCAAGCGACTACCTCTACTAAAAGGACGATCTGACTCACTCGGTGTGCGTCTCGGTCATCTCGGTGTACGCCTCGATCGTTTATGGGGGGGGGGGGGTCGGCGGGGGGCGAAGGGCGGTTTGGGGGGCCACCTGTTGCAGTTGGTTTCTACACTCCGATGTCCTTTCTTCTGCTCATGATGTCGTTTGCGTGTAGTTGTAGCCTTTGTAGAGTGTTGTCGTCTGGGCCGAGGTATGTTATCTTGACGTTATAATATATCCGGATTATTGACGGTGGAGGTGGAGTTATAGCGTCGCAGAAAAGAAGTGCGTGCATGGCCTCATCCACCTCCCCACAGTCCACGCATAGGGGGTTCGCCGTCGTTGCGTGCCTACACAAGTTAGCGTTAAAAGCGCCGTGACCAGTCAGAGCCTGTGCGGTGTTTGAGTTTGGAATGTATTTAGAGGTAAGTCTGGACCGGACCGATGGGAACACTCTGTACGTGATTCTCCCTTTGTCAGATCTTTCCCACTGATGTTGCCACTCATTGACCATTATATCAAAATTGGCTCTCCAGTGACAGCAGAGCGGCTCTGCAGGCACTAGATCAATACAAATTCACCTCTAGGCTGGTTTCCGAGTGTCATCAGGTATGTTGTGTGAATGTCCCGTGTTTGTCAAATTAAGAAGATCCATGTTAGGAGAATCCTGGCCGGACATGTCTAAGATTAGAGCCGCTTCCCTGTCCAGCATCCTCAGGTTTATCTCACGTGTGGGATGGCTTGTGTGACGTTGCGGGGTCGAGCGACTCTAATCAGGGAGGTAGCACAAAGAGCCCGAATAGATGGCCTAGTACATAGGTGCGCGTGGGCTTTCCCACCCTCCAAGTGATATCCAGAATCCAGAATCCAGAAGGGTTGTTGCACAAACAATGCAACGGTGCACCAAATACTGTTGAGTATTCCGTACTTGTCCAACTGAGACGATGCATGTTACGATTCCGCTTCCTCTTCCATCATCCTCAGGTTCATCTTACGTGTGGAATGACTTCGGGATCAGGCGACTCTAATCAAGGAGATACCGCAAAGGGCCGAAATAGGACCTCTATGTGCACTAATTTTCCCTTAGGCCGTGCCTCAAAAATTAGTACAAGGAGTAATAGGAGTAAAAGGAGGTTATAGATCTAAAAAGGGAGAAAGAAGAGATAAAAAAAATAGATTTATTTCCCTTTAAAGAAAGCCAATGGAAATTAATTTACGCATTACCTACTTATACATTTTGCTTTGGTTTCTTTTTTTTAAGAAGAGGGAAAAATGAGGATGAAAAGAGTGAAGGGATGAAAATGAATTCAAAATAATCATCAATCACCACTACTTATGCTAACAAAATATACATTAACGCGAAATGATAATGGATCATTCCTCCTTTACTTTGAAATTACGTTTACAAGAACAAACTTGTTTAGCAAACTTGAGTGAAATATAAACCACGCCTGATAATATCAAAAAAAGAAGAAATAAAACCAAGATGACATCCATGAGGTAATACTGGTAGAAAGGGATGTCCAAATAAGGATTTCTAAGATGTTTCGCTCCCTTGTGACGTATTACGTATTCCGTCCACCAAATCGCACGTTCAATTCCCGTCATTGGCTGATCCGAGGCCAGTTCGGCTAGTTTCATCAATTTCTTCTTGTATCTAGAGGATCGTGCCGTATCACTTACATTGGAGAATCCTACTCTTACCTATGATTCGTTACAACCTCCATTATTGCAGCTTTAAATTCTTCTTTTCGCAATTTGGTATAATCAAGGGATATTCCAAAGCCTCTCTCAAGTATTCTTTTAGCGTTGAAGAATTGATCTCCAAAGAAAGGCATAACTATCATCGGAACTTGGGCATAAATGGCCTCATCCATTGACTGTGCACCTCCTTGTGTTATAAACAGTTTAACGTTGGGATGCTCTAGAAGAACGGGTGTTATTTGCTTTAGCAAACGCGTACATACTTAACAAATTTTGTTGAGGGTACCATTTCGATATGTGGACATTTTTGGACCTATTGGGCATATTTTCAGATTCGAATTTCCATAAAACCGTATACGGAAGCTCACCAAACGTTTCCAGAATTAGATTTCTTATCTTACTGGAAAGATCTTTACTTTTAACATTGCTTCCCAAACTAAAATAGATGACACCTTCTGATGCCGAATCCAACAGCTTCTTCAAGTGCTGTAAACTGGTCGGATGGTAAACGTCAACAAAATTTCGATACTTACATCTGGTAGTACTCCGGTTGGAATCCGATAGGATCCACCTCCGATTTGGATAACATTTGGAAGAAAAGGTTTAACTTTATGAAAAACTGGATCAGTGTTAATAAAAAACAGGCTAGCATTTTTGGCGATCTCCTTTAGAGATGAATAGTTCGAACCAAAGAATGTCTCAACATGCTTCTGCTGAATCGAATAAAGATAATGATAGTAAATGATCTCTGTAAATATCGAACAGGCGACACTTTTCAAGCGTTCAAACAGCGTTGAATGACCAGTGAAGGATAACATGAAATCTGGATACAACACCGGATGGTTCGGATGACCGATTGCTGTCAATGTGTTACTCGGTGGATCTAAAGATAAAACCCCAATGTGCGGACAACTGAACCTTTCAGCAAACGCGAACATGCTGGGTATGAAGTACTCCACTATTACCAAGTCGAAGGAAGCGTCACTACGTATCAGCCTCTGCACTTCTGAATGTTCCAGTTGCAATCTCGCAACTTCCTGTCTCATGAATGTTACCATTCCAAGCACTTTGATAAAGTTTGTTTGAGCAGATTCGAGTACGTTTGACAAAATGGACGCCCAAACGTGGTAGGAAAAGTGAAGATCAATTTCGGTTAGATTTGTAAGTTCGGGATCGTTAATTGGATCGGTCGTAAGAGTTGTCACCTGATGTCCGCGTAGAGATAACTCTCGCCAGAGAGGTTGAAATCCAACTTGGTGACTATATGATGGATAAGGGATGACTCCTAGGATTCTGGCGGTATCACTGCCGAAAATCGTGATACAAAACATTAACAACACCAACATCATGGCTAAAAGGAACTAATGGACTAAATAAATTTGTACTTGTTTTTGTTATTAATTAAATAACTCATAATTTATAATATTTATATCATTTTGTTGATATGAATTAACCTCTGATATGAATTAAGGGCATTTGCGTTATCTACATGTGACCTTAATTTTGTAAGCGCTACCTTCTTCAACAACACGCTTTTGGGTGTCACTAGACAGGTGTTACCCTTAAAATTAAGTGGAGAAGCTGTCCAGTTCTATCAGATTTATGGTCGAAACTAGTGCCAGAAAAGGTGGAACAGCTTTCAGTGAGATGGCAACAGGCTCCAAACTGGCTTTTGTCGGTAAATACTTGGTGAAGGCGCTGCCAGGAAAACAGGGAAAATTATGATTTATTAGGTCACAAGGTACACAGGCGTTCTTGGAAGTTCGGTAGGGAAGTATCAGTACCCCGTCCCCCTTTCTGGTACCAAAGCTGGTAGTAAGCGCTCTTGAGAGGAAATCGGTTGACAAACGAAGAGACCTCCAGAAACTGGTTCTCCACGTCCTCAAGAAATCCAAGAGCAATTTAAAATTAACAGAGTACCAATCCTATATGAAGTACCTATAAAATAAGGATCACAAAGGAAGCATTCCGAGACCTACATTCGAAGTCCCACTAAGCTATCTCGAGAGGAACATAGGAACACAGGGCTTCTTAGGAAAAAAATTTGGACTAACGGGAAGTAATCTGAAGACTAATAGTGGAAAAGCATTGAAAATTTTCATTGCGGGAGCAAAGCGAGTACAAATCAATAATACAGATATAAGAGGAAATCAAAATAATATCAGGTAGACTATTATCTAGTCATGAATATAAGGAGAGCATTTTACGTAACCTTTCCATGTTTGGAAAGGTTGATAGGATAAGGGTAGGAAGAGTATCTGATCACATTTATTCCTCCTTTACTTTGAAGTTACATTTACAAGAACAAACTCGTTTTTCCTATCATCAACAAATTCCATAATATATTAATGCTTAAACTCCAGTAGCGTCACTGTCGCTTCTATACAATTTACAATTGGGACAAAATAGCGGAAAACATTTAAATTCAAAGCTGCCAGGTGTGTTACATCACATTACAAACGTAATTATCAAAAGGATATAAGGTAGGTACGTAACAGTAAGTAATACCTATCTAAGCATGAAATATAGGTATAGGGTAGGAAGGGGTATCTGAGCATATCTAATCCTCCTTTACTTTGATATTACGTTTACAATAACAAACTCGTTTAGCAAGCTTGAGTGAAATATAAACCACGCCTGATAATATCAAAACAAGAAGAAATAAAACCAAGATGACATCCATGAAGTAATACTGGTAGAAAGGGATGTCCAAATAAGGACTTCTAAGATGTTTCGATCCCTTGTGACGTATTACGTATTCCGTCCACCAAATCGCACGTTCAATACCAGTCATTGGCTGATCCGAGGCAAGTTCGACTAGTTCCATCAATTTCTTCTTGTATCTAGAGGATCGTGCCGTTTCACTTACATTTGAGAATCCTCCTCTTACCTATGATTCGTTATAACTTCCATTATGGCGGCTTTAAAATCATCTTTTTGCAATTTGGTGTAATCAAGGGATATTCCAAAGCCTCTGTCAAGCATTCTTTTCGCGTTATAGAATTGATCTCCAAAGAAAGGCATAACTATCATCGGAACTTGGGCACAAATCGCTTCTTCCATTGACTGTAAACCTCCTTGCGTTACAAACAGTTTAAGGTTGGAATGCTCTAGAAGAGGCGGTGTTATTTACTGAGCAACAGCAAACGTGTACGTACTTAACAAATTTTGTTGAGGATACCATTTCGATATGTGGACGTTTTTGGGCCTATTAGGCATATTTTCAGATTCGAATTTCCATAAAACTGTATACGGAAGCTCCCCAAAGGTTTCCAGAATTAAATTTCGTGTCTCATTGGGAAGATTTTCGTTTCTAACGTTGGTCCCCAAACTGAAATAGATGACGCCATCTGATGCCGAATCCAACAACTTCTTCAAGTGCTATAAACTGATTAACTGATACACGTCAACAAAATTTGAATACTTACTTCTGGAAGTGCTCCAGTTTGAATTCGATAGCATCCATCGCCGATTTGGATGACATTTGGAAGAAGAGGTTTCGGTTTATAAAAAATTGGATCAGAGTTGATGAAAAGCAGGCTAGCATTTTTGGCGAGCTCCTTTAGAGATGAATAGTTTGAACCAAAGAACGTTTCAACATGCTTCTGTTGAATTGAATAAAAGTAATGATTGTAAAGCATCTCTGCAAACATCGAAAATGCGACCCGTTTCAAGCGTTCAAGTAGCGTTGAATGTCCAGTAAAAGATAGCATATAATCTGGATATAGCACCGGATGGTTCGGATGACCGATTAATTTTAGTACGTTAGTCGGTGCATCTAAAGATATAACTCCAATATGCGGACAATTGAACCTTTCGGCAAACGCGAACATGCTGGGCATGAAGTACTCTACTATTACCAAGTCGAAGGAGGCGTTACCAACTATCAATCCTTGCACTTCGGGATGTTCCAGTTGTAACCGTGTTATTTCCTGCATCGGGGACGTCATCACATCTAGTGCTTTGATAAAGTTTGTTTGAGTAGCTTCGATTGCAACTGCTAGAATTGACGTCCAAGCATGGTAGGAGGAATGAAGATCAATTTCTGTTAGATTTGTAAGTTCGGGATCGTTGATTGGATCGGTCGTAAGAGTTGTCACCTGATGTCCACGTCGAGATAATTCACGCCAGAGAGGTTGAAATGCAATTTGGTGACTGTACGATGGGAACGGGATGATTGCTAGGATTCTGGCGGTACTACTGCAATGAATCGCCATGCAAACTATCACAAACATCACGACCATAATTACAACACGTAACTAACGTTAATTACGTTGATAATAATTCTCATCATTGTTTTGATAATAATTAATCTGTGACGTAAGCAGTGTGTGTGTACGATATCTGTATGTTTACCCAAGTGAAACACTCCCTAGATGTCACTACTTAGTATTTGGGCGTACAGTTACTAAAGTTATCGAAGCAATGCGATTTTCTGATCAGTGCTCTGAACGTTGATATGAAAAAGTTCAAGTAAAAACCGGCCCAGTTCCTAGTTCTTTGGGCAACTCGTTCGAGATTCTCTCGTAACTGCAAGCCGGCATTTGTAATACCCGACGAAATCCCTCTAAACACCATAATTGGCATCAACATTTGGAAAAGTCAATACAGCTCCCATGGATCCCATTACATGCTGCTGATGTGTCAACTTATAGGTTTCTAAACGAATAAAGTCCCGGAAAAACGAATTAGAGATCTTTGCAAACATGCGATGCACGCCTGGTTTGAGCATTCTTATTGTGTCCGGTGGATTGTTTAATTGCAAACCTTGTAATTGAAGTGGTCCAATCCCTTCCGGGCAACAGGTGCACGCCTGGAATTGCATATGGATTACTATAAATACTAAGTACATGATGGTTAGCTTCTACACTAGGGAAACGCCTAGCCTTACCTAAGAATCATGAACTTGTTACGTTCCTCGATTATTCGCTTAATTCACAAAAGTCAATTCTATTGATTTTAGCAAGAATTACAGATTACAAATTTCTTAATTCAATATTTTGTTAATAGAGTTCACTTTCAATACTTTCGATACTACTTTTCCTCGACATTTGCTTTATTCTACGCGAAGCGTTATTTCTAACCACATCGACTTCGTTTGTGCTGGTACAGATTTTCTACTCGGCGGAGAAAACAAGTGATATAATTGCATTATAAATTATTCTATTGGCTGTCAGTGTAGTTAATTAGTTTCTGATTGGCTGATCCACGGCTACCTAAATAAAATATTTCATCTTAAAAACGGAACAAGTACTTCACTAAGGAATATCTCCGTGCTGATATAAATAGCAGCTCGATTTTCAACCGCGTATCTTTTTATACTTTGCTTCCTAACAAAACGTTACCAAGTGCTACGGAAATTTCACAAGTTTCTCACATCGATATTAATCGTCTATAAGTGAAAGTTTTCCACAAATAGTGCCTATTTAGAATCATCTGCTTATTCTAAGTACCATTAAAACGTGTTATTACGTCTTTCTGCATTTAGTACCGCTACGTTAAAAGTTGCCACGCTCTAGGGATAATTCCTCGAGGTACGTACCAAATTCTTTTGTATCAATTATCGCGTTATTCTTTAAATTCCTGACAGTAATTTATATTATTTGTCCTAGCGTTTACTACCCGGTTTACTAGCTGGTTTACTTTTGGATTACTTACTTGTTGGTTAACGCCATTTTGTTAACATCACCTGAAATTATTGCTGATCCGTTGCTGTCGAAATCGATGGTTATTTTGCTGCCAAACTACATATTTGCTGTTCACCAAATCATCTTTAATCATTTCCGCATTCCTGTGTGAAGGAATTATTTGATTTCAAGAATTACAGGCTGCCATCTTGTGTCAACTTTTGGAAACAAGATCGTTAAGTTATTATTTGTTAACCTTACTTTTTTGTGTTTAATCTTATTTAAATCTTGTTACTGTTTACTATAAAATTTGCTTATTCTAAATTACCTAATCACATCACATATTTTGCTTCAATTTAAAACATTTACTTAATTCATTTTGTTACTTTCCGATTGATTAATTTTTGCATTAACTTTGTTCGTTACTTTAAAAATTACTTTTATTATTTGGGTATTATCTTTTACCTTGAAGATTTAATTTGCTTAAAGTTAAAATTTAAAAGCTGATTGCTATTATCTTAAATATCAACTCTCGGAACTAAGTACTGACTAAAGTCGGTAATTGCTACATTCAGTCGGTCTGCTTATCGCAGCCCTATTATTTTCATGTTAATCAACCTTTTATTTAGATACTCCGGCATTGTTGGCGTTGCGCAACGACGATAATCGGATGTTGAGGTAAGCGTTGTCTAATTACATTTACTACTGACTTTTGTACAGCTACCAAGTAGGTTGCTGATATTTATGTACTTGGATTATTTTTGTGTCATTAATCGTACATTGTTGTATTATGTAAACTTCATTTCCTACAATGTAAAAGTTAAACCCCTTTACTGCTTCACTCCTGTGGAGATTTGTTTTGTAAAAATTGTTCTGAATGTGTTAACGTTATTTTGTTTTGATTCATTATAACCACCATTACCATTACTTCAGCGTATTTCTTTCTCGAATACCCACTTTTTCTTTCAGAAATCATATCTCTGTTACTATAAGCTGCTAAGATCTTCGTAGTTCTGATTACCAGCTTTAGCTTCCTAAAGAACTATCGTGGCGCCCTAAAAGATACTTGACTATATTTGTTAACTATAATTTGCTAAATTTAAATTCCATATTCATTATTCCCACACCCATTAGATTGCCCCTTATAACTGAGCTTATCGAGCCATTGCATTTTTCCTGATTACGGTACCAATCATTTGTTGCCGTAACAAAACATTTGACATACGTAACTGGAAACCAAAAATTTGTACTTTGAAAAGGAAAACTAAGGATCGAAAGCTTCCAGTTATTCAAGAAAGTTAGTAGGAAAATAAACTTCTTAGGAAGAATCTCGAATAAATTAGGATATGATCTTAGACTATTAGTATATCGTTCAATTATAGAGCCGTATTTCAATTATTGTAGTACTATAATTTTTTTAAGCAACGAAGGTGAAATAAATAAATTACAAAAACAGCAAAACAAAGCTCTCCGCATTATATTAAGATGCTCAAAATCAACAAATGTAAAGTACATGCTTGAAAAAACGGGGTTATTCAGCATTTGGCAAAATACTGTATTTAATGTACTTGTTTTGATCTATAAATGTATTCAATTTTATTACTTGAAACTTGTAACATGCATTCTAGATGTAAAAATTTGAAACGTCAATCATAGAAAGGAAGAAATTCAAAACCCAAAGATGAAAATCCACATTTTTTAATTTGAAACGCGTAAATAAAAATTTGAAACATAAGTGACACAAGTTACGTATTATACACTGTGGCCCGAAATAAAGGAGTACATTTTTTAATCTGAAATAACTTTTTTGTTTTTAGGGCGATTTATTTTCTTTTTACAGGGTTAATACCTCAGCATGTCCCCAATATGAGTGCAAATTTTGGTATAAATAAAATGTACAGGGTCGGACTTACAATTTTTTTTCTTTAATGGTGCATTTGTGATCGTTGCAAATGAAACATGTTTTAGCTAAATTTGAACTGATATGCTCTTTCGGTACGGTAAGTACCCAGAACACTTCCGTACAAACGAAATTCTCCGAAATTGTAGGATTTGCGAAATATCATTTTTTTATTTAAATGGTACTAAGTACGCGCATTAGCCATAAACTAAAGAAAAATATCGAATTTTAATATTAATGTAAATTTAAATGTTTTTCTAATATCTTCACTAAAACGGAAGCTCCTTAGCACTAAATTACATCTTTCCTGCCATTTCTTCGAACGAATGCAGTTTGTACGGAACAACTCTGAACAGCGTACAATAAATGGGGCCATCAATTTATGGCGCAGAAGGCTACAAGAAGTGGTGAACAATCATGGTGGCCACATTCATAATATTTTACTTTAAGTTATAAATTATGTAGCTAATTTTGTTAGTTATAATTTGTGTTATTTAATAAAATGTATTATTTCCTTATTTCAATAAAAAAATGATATTTCGCAAATCCTACAATTTCGGAGAATTTCGTTTGTACGGAAGTGTTCTGGGTACTTACCGTACCGAAAGAGCATATCAGTTCAAATTTAGCTAAAACATGTTTCATTTGCAACGATCACAAATGCACCATTAAAGAAAAAAATTTGTAAGTCCGACCCTGTACATTTTATTTATACCAAAATTTGCACTCATATTGGGGACATGCTGAGGTATTAACCCTGTAAAAATAAAATAAATCGCCCTAAAAACAAAAAAGTTATTTCAGATTAAAAAATGTACTCCTTTATTTCGGGCCACAGTGTAGGTACTGTTGCGTTGTTTTAAAGCAGCATGAAATAAATAGCACGAAGGAGCATTTTACGTAACCTCTCCATGTTTTGGAAGGTTTGGTAGGATACGGGTAGGAAGGGGTATCTGATCATATCTATTTCTCCTTTACTTTTAAATTACGTTTACAAGAACAAACCCGTTTAGCAACCATGAGTGAAACATAAACCACGCCTGATAATATCAAAAAAAGAAGAAATAAAACCAAGATGACATCCATGAGGTAATACTGGTAGAAAGGGATGCCCAAATAAGGACTTCTAAGATGTTTCGCTCCCTTGTGACGTATTACGTATTCCGTCCACCAAATCGCACGCTCAGTTCCCGTCATTGGCTGATCAGAAGCCAGTTCGGCTAGTTTCTTCAATTTCTTCTTGTATCTAGAGGATTGTGCCGTATCACTTACATTTGAGAATCCTACTCTTACCTATGATTCGTTATAACCTCTATTATTGCAGCTTTAAATTTATCTTTTTGCAATTTGGTATAATCAAGGGATATTCCAAAGCCTCTCTCAAGCATTCTTTTCGCGTTATAGAATTGATCCGCAAAGAAAGGCATAACTATCATCGGAACTTGGGCACAAATCGCTTCTTCCATTGACTGTAAACCTCCTTGTGTTACAAACAGTTTAACGTTGGGATGTTCTAGAGGAAGCGGTGTTATTTACTGAGCAACAGCAAATGTGTACGTACTTAACAAATTTTTTTGAGGGTACCATTTCGATATGTGGACGTTTTTGGACCTATTGGGCAGATTTTCAGATTCGAATTTCCATAAAACCGTATACGGAAGCTCACCGAACGTTTCCAGAATTAAATTTCGTGTCTCATTGGAAAGATTTTCGCTCTTAACGTTGGTCCC
The DNA here is from genome assembly GCA_036250285.1 of Pyrocoelia pectoralis. Taxonomy (NCBI): domain Eukaryota; kingdom Metazoa; phylum Arthropoda; class Insecta; order Coleoptera; family Lampyridae; genus Pyrocoelia; species Pyrocoelia pectoralis. Next base: position 7,766,405 of record CM070083.1, read on the forward strand.
CAAACTGAAATAGATGACACCTTCTGATGCCGAATCCAACAGCTTCTTCAAGTGCTGTAAACTGATTAGCTGATACACGTCAACAAAATTTGAATACTTACATCTGGAAGTGCTCCAGTTTGAATTCGATAGCATCCATCGCCGATTTGGATGACATTTGGAAGAAGGGGTTTCGGTTTATAAAAAATTGAATCAGAGTTGATGAAAAGCAGGCTAGCATTTTTGGCGATCTCCTTTAGAGACGAATAGTTCGAACCAAAGAACGTTTCAACGTGCTTCTGTTGAATTGAATAAGTGTAATGATTGTAAAACATCTCTGCAAAGATCCAAAATGCGACACTTTTCAAGCGTTCAAGCAGCGTTGAATGACCATAATAGAATATAATTTGGATATAGCAGCGGATGGTTCGGATGACCGATTAATTTCAATATGTTAGTCGGTGCATCTAAAGATATAACTCCAATGTGCGGACAATTGAACCTTTCGGCAAACGCGAACATGCTGGGCATATGATACTCTACTATTACCAAGTCGAAGGAGGCGTCACCAACTATCAGTCCTTGCACTTCGGGATGTTCCAGTTGTAACCGTGTTATTTCCTGTATCGGGGACGACATCACAACCAGTGCTTTGATAAAGTTTGTTTGAGTAGTTTCGATTGTAACTGCCAGAATTGACTTCCAAGCATGGTAGGAGAAATGAAGATCAATTTCGGTTAGATTTGTAAGTTCGGGATCGTTCATTGGATCGGTCGTAAGAGTTGTCACCTGATGTCCGCGCAGAGATAATTCTCGCCAGAGAGGTTGAAATGCACTTTGGTGGCTGTACGATGGACAGGGGATGATTCCTAGGATTCTGGCGGTAGTACTGCAATGAATCACCATGCAAACTATCACACACATCACGACCATAATTGCAACACGTAACTAAGAAAGCATTTAACATCTCGTATTGATTACGTTGATAATTTCCATCATTGGGTTGATAATAATTGATCTCTGACCTAAGCAGTGTGTGTGTGTACGATATCTGTATTCTGACGCAAGTGGAGCTCTCCCTAGATGTCACTACTTAATACGTGGGCGTATAGTTACCAAAGTTGATCCCCAAAAGGTGTTGAAGTAATGCAATTTGCGATTTGTTGTCAGTGCTCTGAACGTTGACGTGAAAAAGTGGTGAGGTGAGGCTGTCCATTTCCAAGTTCATTATTGGACAACTCGTCCCCTCTGGTAACTGTTGAGTAGGCGTTTGCAATACTCGACGAAATCTCGAAACAGTATAATTGGCAGCAACATTTGAGGGCTGTCGTGGACCACATTACACTCTGCTGGAGTGTAAACCTATAGGCTTCTAAGCGATTAAAGTCCCGAAAAATTGAGATCTTTGCCAACTTTGGGATCTCTGGGATCATGTCAGGTAATCTGAATTGAGCATTCTTACTCGAAGTTTACGTGCCCGGTGGGTTGTTTAACTGCAAACCTGGTGATTTAAGCGACCCAACCTCTCCCGAGCAACAGGTGCACGTCAGAAAGTGAACATGGATTACTAAATACTAAGTACATGGTGGTTAGGTTCTACAACTAGGGAAACATCTAGGTGGATTCATACAGTTACGCTGTGAAGGTCAGCTCATCCCTTCCCTAAAAATCATGAACTGTCTTAACCAAGACAGTAAAGTAATTACACCACAGGGCACTTGAGCATCCCTACAAACGCTGGAAGATCAGGTACGGTTTTTCCAGGGGACATGTTGATGTTTCGTCGGGATTTATGGCTACGCGAAATCGAGGAAACCATTCTTCTAGGTCATCTTCCTCTTGTTTTACGGTTCTTTCAAATAGCTTTGTGTGTATTGAGCGTTCGAGAACGGTTGTATCGTCGGCGTAACTCATTTCGAGCGAGGAAATGATTTTCAGCTCGCGTCCCACGGATGTATCTAAAACAATGGAAGGGATGGACAGAACTGAACTTTTAAATCACCCAACCGCTAGGCAATCTAGGCGAACAGTTTCACGGACAGAACTTACAGCACTAACGTTTAGTGCAAAAAATCTCATGGATAATAAAGTAATTTGAGTTATAACACCCTCAAGTTTGTAAGGCTGAAAAAGCCGATACGTTAGTCTGACTGAATTCCAAAAAGTATTTTTTGTGGTCTACAGTCGGCTCTTCTACTGCCACCCAGTTCGAGTATATTGCCAGATGGAATGTGACCATCCAGCAATCTGGGGCTATCAAGGAAGAACCACTTGATCATGGTTATACCTTCTGGGCACAGTAAACTAAACAAGCACAGACACCGTATGGGACTGCTCGAATCACTACCTTATAGAAGATTCCATACGGACGACGGAAGGATTCTTGTGAGTGTCCTGTACTGAAGGGAGCCGCGTTGGACGAATGCTGAACGAAGATCGCCACGACTAGAATCATTCCCCTGTCTACGCTATCAAGTGTAGGTAAAATATGTTTGGACCACTTTAAATCATGAAGGAGAGCGCCCAAATATTAATCAGGTCTTCCATTCATAATCCAGAATACAGAAACCAAAATTCTTCTTACGACTTAGAAATGGTGCCTTTATGAGTTTCATCATTGAGTAAATATTACTCAATGGTTTCATTAAGGACATTTTTTTCGCTGCATACAATTTTATTGGTAGGTAGGTATGGCTTGTCTAAATTTGTATCGTCTTGAAACTTATCTCGTAAAAAGATTTATTTTCAAATCTGCATTGTTAGTAGATAAACACGTTGTAAATGCCTACCAGCCCACTCAGGGTTGGGTTAGGTATGCGTCACCCAGTGCTATAACAATTCAAATTAATAATTACTAATTAGTATCAGTCGTTAAGAATCCTTGTTGTTGTAAGTATAATACGAGTAACTTCTATATCGTATAATTTAGTTTAAAACTCGTAATTTATTTAAAATAAAACGGATGCCTTGCTATATTAATATTTTTACCTTAGTCCGCCTCTGATGCCCTGTCATAAAATACCGAGTTCCCATTCTGAATTCCGTTTTATGCTTATAATTTGAATTTCAAATGCCTATGGTTTAAATTTGAAATTTGGAATATAACTTAAAAATCTAAATCTAATTCACATTAAATTAAAAATAGCAATTGAATTTTCCGTTTTAAATCGCAAAACCTGAAGCTTGAGCCTTGAACCGAGAAACCTGAAATTGAGATGATAATCCGAAATTACAATTTTTGAAACGTGAACCAGTATTCTAAATGATTGTGATTTGTACAGTTTAAATTTTGTGTACGAAATGTGAAACTTGCCCAATAAAATTTACCATTGGAAACTTAAAACTACAAATCTACACCCTTCTAAAATAAAACCCTTAAAATTTTCAACCGGGAGAACTTGAAACGTAAAGGGAGCCGCACACGTAGCGTTAGAATATGTTTCAAATTCTGAAACTCAGTACTTGAAATATAACCAATTGAAAGCACTAAAAAATTGAAACGAGGAACTCGAAATCGGGTTTATCAAGGCTTGAACTTAAACTTTGAAACGCCAAACTAGAAATTATGACACAACATTTATAAGCTTGATTGTATTTCAATTTATAATCAAATTTGGTAAGATTGTGTCTGGACCTCGAAATCTGCTACATGAAACTTGGAATTGAAAACTTGAAACTTTAAAATCTTTAAGATTCGAGATTGAAATTTTAATGATTAAGAAATTAAGATTCCGATTTGAAAGTAAAGGCTGAAGATGTCACTCGACAGTTATAATATGCAATTTATACTATTTGAAACGGAAAAGTTGGAATCCAAAGATAATTTGAAATTAGATTTCAATCTTGATCACTGCTACTGTTTGATTTAAAACTTTTGACGTGAAACCGAACCTTAGCAAATCACCAAAATTGTTTTATAACTTATGTATCTAAATTTGAAATTTAAAACCTGCAACATGAACGCTACATAGTTTAAATTGCTAAATGTGACATTTAAAGCTTTAAAATTAAACGAAAATCTTAAAATTCGAACGTGAACCTGAAGTTAAATAACCGAAAACTTTGCAAATTTAAAATACATAATTTTATTGTTTGAAGCTTGAAACATAGAATTGAAAACAGAAACCTAACGTTTGGAAGTTCAGGTTTCAGTTTACATTTAAATCATGAAACTTGAAGCTTGAAATGAATAGGTATGGAAATTTTTAAATGCCAATTTTGGAAAGCGATAACTCTGAATATTTGAAACGTGACGCTTAAAATTTAAAACCGAATATTTTCCACTGTAAAACCAGAAAATGTATCACGAAATTTGAGCTGTTTTAAAATTTGAAACTTAGTACTCGAAGCTAAATAATTGAAAAGTGAAATATACGAGATTAGACTCCAGCTGGCTCTCGCGGCTTATACATCCTACTCATAATGTTAAATTTGGACCTTACAAAGGAAAATGGAAAACTGAATCCTTGAAGCGCCGCTCTAAAGAGCTTAAACTGTAGAATTAAAAAAACGTGGGAATTTAGAAACCGAAGCTTGCACAATGAAACAGTAAACTTACATCCGAACAACTGAAAACACAATTTGAAGGTGGAAACTAGCAGCTTGAATCTTGAAACGGCGTAATTAAAATTTTAAAATACGTAAGTTTCAATTACTTTTACTTGCAACTCAAAACTGGAAAACAAAATAGTTTGTAGCTTGTTCTGTAAAATTTAAAATTGAAGTAATAGCTTTATTGCAACTCAAGTTTTAAATAATGCAACTTAAAGTTTAAACTTTGACACACGATGTATATTAAGTTAAAATGAGGATAATTTTACTAAGTAGTAACTGAAACTGGGAAATTCAAAATGCAAATCTTCAGAATTAAATTTTGTTGTTTGAAACTTGTAACTTAGGGTTCTATATTTGGATAATGCATATATGCATTCTAGAAGTAAAAATTTGAAACGTCGAACTTGAAAAGGAAGAAATTCAAAATCCCAAGATGAAAATTCACATTTTTGAATTTGAAACATAGAATTCGATACAAGTAAATAAAAATTTGAAACACAAGGGAAACAATCCCACAGTGCAAAAAAACGTTTCTGAAATGTTTTAGAAACGTATCTCTGAAACATGAAACATCTCCGAAGCAGCGACAGAAACGTATCATACACATAACATAGATGTTTAATGTCCGCCTTCAGAAACCTAGATTTGAAACAACACAAAAACGTTACATTGAAACATTTTATATATGTTTCTTGAAACATATCAGAGAGTAATTTATTGATATGTAGGAGAAATGACGTGTCGTTATAAATGTTTCATACGTGAATATTTGAAATGTCTCATATGTTTCACTTGAAACATACCTGAGTATAAAAAATTGAGATGTGGTAGAAACTAGTGGTGGCAATTTTTTTCGAATATTCGAATATTCGAATGTATAATCGGGAATTATTCGAATACTTAACAATACCACTATTCGAATTAGAATAAAAATGAATAAAACGAATGAAACGAATAAAACGAATGAAACGAATAAAACGAATAAAACGAATAAAACGAATGAAACGAATAAAACGTATAAAACGAATAATGGCCAGAACAAAATTGTTAAATTAAGAAAAAAGAGCACTTCGTTGGTTTATTATTGAGAGATGACAGACGGCAGGTAGGCCTACTACCTACTTTTCATTTCATGGAATTATTTCTCATTTACAAATTTCTTTCGACCGCCAATATTTTATGAATAGTAGATAAAACGTTGTAGGTACAATATTCGTATTGTAAATAGCTATTTCAGCATTTCTTTTCTGTCAGCTTAAAGTCATTCACTATTCAATAACACCCTTTTACAAGTCGTAATGAACTGTAATTTATTGTTTGTTAGTGTAAAAGGTTTTCGGTAAATCAGTGAACACGTTTCTCTAAACATTACCTACAATAATCCTCAACCACGCAGGGTGATTTTAACTGAAATTATTTTCATGGTATTGTAAAGCTTGGACTTTGTTTATTTAAGTATATGCTTTTTACCCGCCTTTGATGATAATTTATTCCTTTAAAGGATTATCTAAGCATTTAAATATAAATTTTTAATTTAGTTCAAATTATTTCTCAGCCTAGACGACTACATTATTGTGATTTATGAGTAAAGTGTGGTAATATTTCGTGAAGAATACGAGTGATGCGGTAGTTACTTGCAAAATTTGCAATAAGTGTCTTACATTTAATGGACCAACAACAAGTAATTTACTATTCAAATGTTTATGCTTAAATGAAAGTTCCATTGGAGAATGCTCTACTAGGTAAGTAGTATAAAACTAGTCCAACGAATAAAAGGAGTAAAACGATAAAACGAATAAAACGAATACAACGAATACAACGAATAAAACGAATAAAACGAATAAAACGAATACATCGAATAAAACGAATAAAACGAATAAAACGAATACAACGAAAAAAACGAATACAACGAATAAAACGAATTTTTTTTTACTATTATTCGAATTCGAATAATTCTATATTCGAATATGTTTTTAACGAATATTCGAATACGAAAAAAATTAAATTTGCCACCACTAGTAGAAACTACGGCACCGAGAGCCCCAGCTACTCTGAGAGGCTTCTTTCCCAGCGCGCAGACCCTACAGGGCCCTATGTACTCCGGTGGCTCAGAGCCCAAATTCTCTTCGTGTAGACTCGGAGGAGATCGGTGATGCTGAAAATACCCTTTTTGCTTCAAGTGGGATTCGAACATCGGTCGCCTGTTTAGGAACTCGGAAAACAGCCACGCAAACCACCTAAGCTACCGACTCTTTGGTAAATAAGCCATTTAGACGTGCAATATCACACATCTATTTATAGTAGCACATGAATAAATCTATTTTTCGAATCGGAAATTTTTCGTTCCAATTAAACGCAAAATAGTGTAATTTTGGATAAATATGTAAAACATTCACATTGAAACGTGTATTTTTAGTTTCTTACGATATGTTTCAAGTGATTAGGTTTCTAGTACAACACTACTAAATACAATTCTGTAACAAGATGACTATTTTGTTTCAAACGAAACATCACATTTTTAGAGTTTCTAAAATGTTATAAATTCACTAAGGCAAAAAGGCATAAAAAATTATTTAAAAAAAGCATCTAAAAAGACAAAAAGGACAAAAAGGGCACGGAAGAGCAAAAACTGTCGAGAAAAAAGCGTTAAAATCAACAGATACATATTCAATTTAGGTATAGAGAATCAAACATTTATTTGAAAAAGTAAATACAGTTGATAGATGCGAATCCAATTTTATCCACTGGTTATACTTTTTGATTGTCTATCTGCTGGCATTCTTTTTCAATAAAGTTTTCTGGCTAATTTAAAATACGCGTAACATGCTTTCTTAGAAATTATCCAGAAAAATGTAGCTATATAAAATCTAAAAATTATTAAGAAATACTTACATTACAAAAAACTTAAAAAAACTTACAAAAAAGGTACTAAATAGGCAAAAATATCAAAAAATTAGATAAAAATGGCAAAGAAACTAAAAGAAACCCAAAAAGGCAGAAAAGGCTAAATAAAGTGCGTACTCTACTCCATTTATAAAAAAAGGCATCCTAGCTTTAGTTATCAGTTTATCACATTCCAAAAAATACATCACAGAGATGTATTTTTGGATACATATCTAAAACGTTCGTGTTGTAATGTGTATGTTTTGTATTTTATGTAAGATATCAATTGAAATGTTCATTAGACATTACCATTTATTCGCTTTCGACAGGAATGTACCAGTTACGCAACATTCAGAAACGTTTCAGCGGTGTACTGTGTTCAGTGGGAAGTTATGTATATAGTACGTAAGTACGTAAGTTAAGTATATATTTAACATCTACTCTTGCGTTGTTTTAAAGCAGCATGAAATAAATAGCAGGAAGGAGTATTTTTGGAAAGGTTGATAGGATACGAGTAGGATGGGTATCTGATCATATCTATTCCACCTTTACTTTGAAATTACGTTTACACGAACAAACCCGTTTAGCAATCACGAATGAAATATAAACCACGCCTAAGAATACCAAAAAAAGAAGAAACAAAGACAGGATGATATCCATGAGGTAATACTGGTAGGAAGGGATGTCCAAATAAGGACTTCTAAGATGTTTCGCTCCCTTGTGACGTATTACGTATTCCGTCCACCAAATCGCACGTTCAATTCCCGTCATTGGCTGATCCGAAGCCAGTTCGGCTAGTTTCTTCAATTTCTTCTTGTATCTGGAGAATCATGCCGTATCACTTACATTTGAGAATCCTCCTCTTACCTATGATTCGTTATAACCTCCATTATGGCGGCTTTAAATTCTTCTTTTCGCAATTTGGTATAATCAAAGGATATTCCAACGCCTGTCTCAAGTATTCTTTTCGCGTTAGAGAACTGATCCGCATAGAAAGGCATGACTATCATCGGAACATGGGCATAAGTGGCTTCATTCATTGACTGTAAACCTCCTTGTGTTATAAACAGTTTAACGTTGGAATGCTCTAGAAGAACTGGTGTTATTTGCTGAGCAATAGCAAACGTGTACTTACTTAACAAATTTTGTTGAGGGTACCATTTCGATATGTGGACATTTTTTGGCCTATTGGGCATATTTTCAGATTCGAATTTCCATAAAACCATATACGGAAGCTCACCAAACGTTTCCAGAATTAGATTTCTTGTCTTACTGGACAGATCTTCACTTTTAACGTTACTCCCCAAACTGAAATAGATTACACCTTCTGATGCCGAATCCAACAGCTTCATCAAGTGCTGTAAACTGATCAGATGGTACACGCCAATAAAATTTGAATACTTACATGTGGAAGTACTCCGGTTGGAATCCGATAGGATCCACCTCCGATTTGGATGACATTTGGAAGAAGAGGTTTAACTTTATGAAAAACTGGATCAGTGTTCATAAAAAACAGGCTAGCATTTTTGGCGATCTCCTTTAGAGATGAATAGTTCGAACCAAAGAACCTTTCAACATGCTGCTGCTGAATCGAATAAAGATAATGATAGTAAAGCATCTCTGCAAACGTCGAATAGGCGACACTTTTCAAGCGTTGAAGCAGCGTTGAATGACCAGTGAAGGATAACATGAAATCTGGATATAACACCGGATGGACCGGATGACCGATTGATTTCAATGTGTTACTCGGTGGATCTAAAGATAACACCCCAATATGCGGACAACTGAACCTTTCGGCAAATGCGAACATGCTGGGCGTGTGGTACTCTACTATTACCAAGTCAAAGGAGGCGTCACTACGTATCAGCCTCTGCACTTCTGAATATTCCAGTTGTAATCGCGAAAATTCCTGTATTGTGAATGTTGCCATTTCAACCCCTTTGATAAAGTTTGTTTGAGTAGATTTGACAAAGTCTGACAGAGTGGACGTCCAAGCGTGGTAGGAGAAATGAAGATCAATTTCGGTTAGATTTGTAAGTTCGGGATCATTCATTGGATCGGTCGTTAGAGTTGTCACCTGATGTCCGCGCAGAGATAATTCTCGCCAGAGAGGTTGAAATGCAATTTGGTGACTGTAGGATGGGAACGAGATGATTCCTAGGATTCTGGCGGTAGTACTGCAATGAATTGCCATGCAAAGTATCACAAACACCCCGACCATAATTGCAACACGTAACTAACGAAACATTTAACAAGTCATGTTAATTATGTTGATAATTCCCATCATTGCGTTGATAATAATTAATCTGTGACGTAGGCAGTATGTGTACGATATCTGTATGCTGACGTAAGTCGAACTCTCTCTAGATGTCACTACTTATAGTATGTTGGTGACCAAAGTTTATCCCCAAAAGGTGTTGAAGCAATGCGATTTCTTGTCAGTGCTCCGAACATTGATGTGAAAATGTTCAAATAAGAACCCGATGTGAAGCTGCCCAGTTCCAAGTTCTTTGGGCAACTCGTCCCATATTCTGTGTGTAAGGTAACTGCACGCAGGCGTTTGCAATACTCGACGAAATCTCACAACAGCATAATTGGCATCGACATTTGGAGAAGTCAATACAGCCCCCATGAACCCCATTACATGCTGCTAGTGTGTAAACTAAGCGAATAAAGTCCCGGAAATTAGATCTTTGTACACTTTGCAAACATGCAATACACGTCTGGGATCATGTTAGGTAATTTGGTTTGAGCATTCTTACTCGAAGTTTATGTGCCCGGTGGGCTGTTTAATTAATTGCAAATCTTGTAATTTTAGCGACCCAACTCCTTCCGGACAACACTAGGGAAACGTCTAGGTGGATTCGTACAGTTACGCTGTGAAAATCAGCTCAATCCTTACCTAAGAATCATGACCTGTCTTAACCAAGATAGTAAAGTAACGCTACACCACATCAGGGCACTTGAGCATCCCTACAAACGCTGGAAGGTCAGGTCCAGGGAACGTTGGTGTCTAACATGTCTTTCTTCTTCTTCTAGGTCATCTTCCGCTTGTTGTAGGGTTCTTTCAATTAGATTTGTATGTACTGAGCGTTCAATAATGGTTGTATCGTCGGCGTAACTCAATTCGAACCACGATTTTGACGCCAGTCCTTTAGCTCGCGTTCCTCTATCCATCTACACTACCGTCTTTCTTCTACCTGCCCAAGTTAAATTTTACCTTGACTTTCGCATAGCCATGTCATCCTGACTTGGCATATCCATCTTCACCGATCTATCTAAAACAATAGAAGGAAAAGGTACAGGTATTTATTCCAACGAACTGACCTTCTAAGTCACCCAACCGCTAGGGAAACTAGGCGAACAGTTTCCCAGGCAGAACTTACAGCACTAACGATTAGTACAAAAAAATCTCCATGTATAATAAAATAATTTGACCTGTAATACTCTCCAGTTCGTAAGGTTAAAAAATCCCAAATATTAAGCAGATCTTCCATTCATAATCCAGAATCCAAAAACCAAAATTCTTCCTTGGACTTAAAGTTTCATTAAAGGCATTTTCATCGCTGTAGTAAATTAAACAATTTTATTGATAGGTGGGTACCGAATTTGACTTTTCAATATTAGCCCTCCTTTTATAAAAATTGCCTTTTTACTCAAAACTTCGTTTTGAACCTGTACTCGTTTGCGCAAGCTACATAGGATGTATAAGATAACCAAAACTAATAAGTTAGATATTCCCCTCTTATTTTCACAAAATAAAGGAAATTTTTTTAATGATAAAGTACCTAATCTATTGTTATTAAGTGTTTAGTGGAATTGCTTGTTTAAAAAATAATGTAGAGTTTAAGTAGCTGTTTACTATTTACTATTTAGTTGTGATCGATACTATGGACCCTACCTAATTGTGCACTAGGTGGCGCAACACTTCACTTTTTAATATAAATTCTTAATTTTCTAATTGGTTGAAATATTTTCTTAATCTCGTAATAGCCTCGAACCTCGTTTCCGGCGTGCTACTCATCTCTCTCCTTTTAACGTCATTCACTCTCTACTATCTCTTTTTACTTCTTCCTTTTACCTTAACTTTTAACTGCTGATAAATTAAAGCTCTTTTGCTAACTTATGCTCAGTATCCGATCCTTCAAGTGAATCGTGAGTAATTAAGTATTCTCGTAGTTTGGGACCGAACCATTATTTCTGGTCCGATTTGTACTAATTTTCTTTATTTAGATTACATCGCTTCGGCAGACTCTTTGCAAAGAGATCTCCACCGAACATTACACACAGGTATTTTATTTTATTACTTACTTACTTGGCTTACTACGATTGCATCGTATTCTGACAGATTAAATGTTCATGCTAACGTAATTCATTACGAGTAGTTTTATTGCGACGCTACTTGAAAAGGTAAAGCGGATCTCTTAGTGTTATCACTATTGAGTGAGTCACTACCATTTTTGATTATTATCCAATTACATTCATTTGTTTTATTTTATTTTGAACAATTACTTTATGTTGTAGTTATTTGTGTACATATTTTGACCGAGTCTTTATTATATTCTCGTCAAATTACTTTTTATTCTCATTATTGTTCCATTACCAAATTTCTCTTTCAGATTAGTACGTTTACTCATCTCCGAATTGAGACTATCTTCGCAGTTCATACTCGCAATGTTAGCTATTACCTCTAGAACTTGCGTGGCGCCCATTTTCTCTATTGAGTATTCGTTACTCATTCTGCTTATACTACTTATAACTCACTTTCTCTCATCACTTCTAATCCACGCCCCATCGTCCATATAACTGAGCTTACTGGTGCAATACCTATTTATAAATTGTGTTACAATTCTCAATTCTTGTCGTAACACAGCTAAAGATATTTCAAAGTTTTATAAATGTAACTGAAGGTTTCAGGTTTCTAGCTCTGCGAATTTCCACTCTGAATTTCGTTTTGTGCTCATAATATGAATTTCAAATAAAATAGCAATTGAATTTCTTCTTTTAAATCGTAAAACCTGAACCTTAAACCTTGCACCTAGAAACCCGAAATTGATATGAAAATCCGAAATTAAAATGTTTGAAAATTGAAGCAATATTCTGTGTTGTGAGTGTAGGTACAGTTTAAATTTTCTACCCAAAATCTGAAACTTGGCCAATGAACCTTAGCATTTGAAACATAAAACAATTAAAATAAAACTTAATGTGAAACCTTAACATATTTTGAAACATAAAACTTCAACCTTCTAAAATAAAACCCTTAGAATTTTCAACCGAGACAGCTGGAAACGTAAAGGCACCACACGTAGCGTTTGGGAATGTTTCCTATTCTGAAACTCAGTAGTTGAAACTTAAACAATTGAAAACACTAAAAAATTGAAATTAGCAACTCGAAACATAGATCTTATAAAACCTGAAATGCAACGCATCAAACGTAACTTTGAGCATTCTAAAAATGAAAGCTTTAATTGAAAAATTCAACTGGGAATTAAGTAACCGATTCAAATAGGAGCTTAAATTTTAAAATTTGAGCTTGAAACCAATAAATTCTCTCTAGATGAATAGAGACATTAAAACTTAAAAGTTGAAGCTCGAATTTCAAAGGTTAAAACTAAACTAAAAATTGATACTTTTGTATTATGAAACTTTTGTACTATGAAAAGGAAAACTATGGATCTACAACTTCCAATTATAAAAGTTTAAGATTTTGAATTTGGCAGTTCAGGTTTCAGTTTACATAATTATAAATCGTAAAACTTGAGAAAATGTGTCACGAAATTTGAAGCTGTTGTTTTAAAATTTAAAACTCCGTACTTGAAGCTAAACAAATGAAAAATGAAATATATGGGATTAGAAATTAGATTCCAGTTGGTTCTCGTGGCTTATAATATAAAATTTGGACGTTAAAAAGGAAAATTTTCAACGGAATACTAAAACTGAATCCTTGAAACGCAGATCCAAAAAGAGTTGAAACTGTAGAAGTAAAAGAACGTGAAAATTTAGAAGCCGAAGCTTACAATTAAACATTAAACACCCGAACAATTTCAAAGGGGAAGTGAAAACACAATTCGAAGGTGGAAACTAGCAGCTTGAAACTTGAAACACGTAATTAAAAATTTGAAATATGTAATTTGCAATTACTTTTACTTGCAAATCGAAACAGAAAGCTTGTACTTCCCACCTTCCCACATTTTTTGTAATATTTCACTTTAAATGAGAACTTTAAATCAAAATTGACATCTCAAGTTGACATTTGATGCATATAATGTGAAGTTTGTACTTTAAAGTGTCACTAAATATTTGAAACTTTAAAATGATGATAAAAATCCTGAACTATGAGCTTGAACCTGATGCTACTAACTAGTAACTGAAAAATATGAAATTTAAAATGCAAATCTTAAGAATTCAATTTTATTACTTGAAACTAGTAACTTTTGGTTCTTTGTTTGAGTACCTAATATATACAGGGTAGATCATTTTAATCAATACACACAAATACCTCGAAAAGGACAATTTTTAATATTTCAAATTCCACCTTATGCATATAGTTTGAAGGTCACCTAAATGTCAAAAGTGTCACACAGATAGAATTAACTTTTTAAATTTAAAGCAAAAGTTTCGCTATTTAAATTACCAAATGTGGCACATAAAGTTTGCAGGTTGTATTGTAAAATTTAAAATTGAAGTAGGTAAGTAATGGTTTGTTATTGAAACTCAAGTTTTAAATCACGAATCTTTGAAATTTGTAGCTTAAGAATTGAAAACGTTCAATTCCAAATTGAAATTTCAAATTGACACTCGATACATACACTGTGTCCGTAAAGTATGGAACAAATTCATTTTAAGCTAAACAGACCATTTTAAGAAATAATCCTGAAACACGTCGATTTTTGATTTTAATTTATCGCATTTTAAAATAATAATCCAATATACAGGGTGAATTTCTTTCGAGTATTGACGTCACCGCCATTTTTTTTAAATGGAACATCCCCCATCTTGTTTCAATTTTCGGATTACTCTAGCTGAGCTGATTCGAAAAATGTATCACATGTTGATTCCAATTGGTACAGGGTGGACAAAAATACAATAGTTTTGTGTGTTCTCAAGTAACACATAACATTCTTTATTAGTTAAATTAACAATATTATCAAAAATACTTGTTGTCTAGCGGCAATTGGTTTAAAGGTAACACCCTGTAGTTTGTTACATTTTTAGATTAATAAAAATGAGCTGTTTCCAAACATGTTTGGTACACAAAATTATTGTATTTTTGTCCACCCTGTACCAATTGGAATCAACATGTGATACATTTTTGGAATCAGCTCAGCTAGAGTAATCCGAAAATTGAAACAAAATGGGGATGTTCCATTTTAAAAAAATGGCGGTGACGTCATTACTCGAAAGAAATTCACCCTGTATATTAGATTACTATTTTAAAATGCGATAAATTAAAATCAAAAATCGACGTGTTTCAGGATTATTTCTTATAATGGTCTGTTTAGCTAAAAATGAATTTGTTCCATACTTTACGGACACAGTGTACAACGTGTCCAAGATAAGGATGAACAGCATGGGGATCTTGAAAACGGTAAGAGATACGAAGGCGGTTAAATTAGAGAAAAGTTGTATAATTTCGGGCATAATCACATGTAGTTTGCAAAAGTTCATTATTGTTGATCGTTTCCGAGATTTAAAAGAAAATGCGATTTTTGGGTTTTTCTTTTTTCGTAATTCCTACCTTTATTTTAAAAGATTTTTAAAAACCAACGATACTTCTTCATTGTCACTTTTTGAATTCTATTAGATGGCGTTGTCAAATTTTTTATTCGACGTTTCGTCTCCGAGGAACCATCATCAACTTTATTTTTTTATATCGCCGCAACCAACAAAACACCCTGTATTCGATAGTATTTTTTATGACGAATCTAACGATGTATTACACATTATGGTTTTGAAGCAAGTTTTTTTAAAGAAATATTCGGATTAATTTTAGTATTTGATAAAAATTTTTTATGTACAAATTTAACAACTCCAATCTTTTAAACCTATTTAATTAAAGTTAAATAATTACAATAACTGTTCAAATAGGTTGCCGTTATTTTCTGGACACAGGTTTACTATGTTTATTGAAATTTTTCTTAAAAATAAGCTTCAAAACCGTAATGTGCAATACATCGTTAAATTCGTAATAAAAAATATTATCGAATACAGGGTGTTTTGTTGGTTGCGGCGATATAAAAAAATAAAGTTGATGATGGTTCCTCGGAGACGAAACGTCGAATAAAAAATTTGACAACGCCATCTAATAGAATTCAAAAAGTGACAATGAAGAAGTATCGTTGGTTTTTAAAAATCTTTTAAAATAAAGGTAGGAATTACGAAAAAAGAAAAACCCAAAAATCGCATTTTCTTTTAAATCTCGGAAACGATCAACAATAATGAACTTTTGCAAACTACATGTGAACATGCCCTAAATTATACAACTTTTCTCTAATTTAACCGCCTTCGTATCTCTTACCGTTTTCAAGATCCCCATGCTGTTCATCCTTATCTTGGACACGTTGTATAATATGAAGTTTGTACTTTAAAATATTTGAAACTTTAAAATGAGTGTAAAATTTTGAAATATGAATGTGAACCTGACCACTATGAAATTTTAAATAAAAATCTTCAGAATTCAATTTTGGTGCTTGAAATTTGAAACTTCTTTGTTTCTAGAATTTGAAACGTCATACTTGGTATTTGAAAAATGAAATGAAAGAAATTCAAAACACGAAAATGGAAATTCACGATTGAAACTTGGCTTGAAACATATAACATAACACTTGAAACGCGTACCTAATTACCAATTTGAAACACAAAATTTGCAATTGATTTTACTTAAAACTCGAAACTGAATCTTGTAATTCCCAACTGGAAATTACCGTCAATCAATTTTTGTATTATTTCATTTTAAACGAGTCACTAATTGACCCCCTTCAGGGATTACCAACTGCCTCAGCAAAATTCGAATTTGCCCTCTAAACCACAACGTTGTACCTACAGTTTAATTATATGTATATTAATTATGTAGAAAATTAGGTTGTAGTTAGTCTAATTGGAAGAAATAAATGCGCACATCGAAAATCAAGAATAGTTTCGGTGGTACCCATCCGGAACCTCATTTTACTCGAATATAATCTAAATAAAATGTCGTTTACGATTACTTACGCAATCTTCCGGATGTTCAAGATAAGAGGAGCGAGTAAATCAGGTATTCCCCTCTTGTTAAACACGATTAATTTATCGATTAAAGTAGTTTAGTCTTTATATTGTATTTTGATAGTGTAGTGGTCCTCCGTTTTGATAGAGTACCAATGAGTTTTGAAGTAGGCTTTAGTAATACCACTCCTGGAGGTAAGACACATTTTTTTTTAATTTTTCTTTGGGGTTTCTTGCGATTTGAGGTGATTTGTCCTTTTCTTCAATTTCGTTTTCAAAATTTTCTCATTGGTCCGATAAATGAAGTGAAACTCATTTTCAGTGGAAATCGTTGGATACTACAGCAGTTGGAAGAGCTACAGCACTTGCAAAATTGAAGAAATCAACGCGACCTTGTGCACAATTTTAATTTACGCATTTGCCCACATCCACGAAAATTTCACCTTGAAACCGCTCGACGAATGGGCCGATATAAAACTAGGTAACCTAAGCCGAAAACTGGTCTTAAATTAAAATTCAAATTCCAGACGGTTATAAACGATTCAATGCACTTAAAAAACAAAACCCGCGATTGAGAACCATATTGAGTGTTGGTGGTTGGAGTGATGGTTCTGAAAAGTATTCCAAGATGGTATCGACGAAGACGAACAGGGCCGTTTTCATTTCGAGCGCGGTTGAGTATCTAAAAACGTATGGGTTTGACGGTTTAGACTTGGACTGGGAATACCCGACGCGCCGTGGTGGTAAGGTTGAAGATCGAGAAAATCTCTCTAAGCTGTTGAGAGAAATGAGACGCGAGTTCGATCGTCACAACTATCTACTAAGCATGGCTGTAATACCTAATGAAGCGAGCGTTGATAACTTCTACGACGTACAAGCACTATCAAAGTTAAGGTCGCGTGCTCCTTTCCCCTTAAATAATTTGGTCATATTTTAGGTATCTGGACCATATACATTTGATGATGTATAACATGCATTCAATTACAGCTGGACGTACTGGGGAGAATGCGCCATTGCGATCGGGAAACCGTTACAACGTGGTACGTTCTGTAGATTCTGAAGAGTTGCGATACTCACTTTGTAACATTTAAGGAATACTCCACCAAGGCATGGGTAAGGAAAGTGGATGATCCCTCGAAGCTCACTCTAGGCATACCGGCCTATGGGAGATCGTTTAGCTGATCCTAGGAAACACGGCATCGGTGCCCCAAGTACTGGTACAGGTTTAGCTGGCCCATACAGTAAGGCAAACGGTACATTGTATCACTATGAGGTACTAACACCTCTTCCCAAACTTGTCGCCTAAACCTCTATTTGCAGGTATTGCAGTTTCAAAAATCTCTGGGCTGGACGAGAGAGTGGAGCGAAGAGCAGCAGGTACCGTTTTCGTATTACAAGAATCAATGGGTTGGGTACGATGATGCAGAGTCAGTCAGGAGGAAGGTGTACATCATCAGTTTGTTCTTGAAAATATATTAAAGGTGATGTTGCAGGTTGAACTCGCCAGAAAACTCAATTTGGGTGGCGTGATGATGTGGTCCATCGATATGGACGACCCGCGCGCTATTGCCGGAGAAAAGTTCCCCTTACTAAATGTAATTAGAAATGAGTACGCTAATTAAAGCTTTTACTACAAGAACCACGATGATTCAATCCCTCAGAGTCATACTTAGTATTTATTTCTTAGAACTCCAAAAACGTTTTGGCGAAACCCATCGTTATGATTGTATTAGTGCTTGAAAGAAGGGTTCAAAAAACCTACCCCTTTTTAATCAATTGAATAATAAACTAAGTGAGGAGGAGGTTTAGTGATTATTTCGTCGAAAGGTTTAGTGCTATTTTCATTAGTGCTGTTCACAACATAAACGTGAATTGTCAGTAGCAATTTGAAAATTAGGCATAATATGATCTCTGGGGTAATATAGTGCTCTATTTTTAATTATAGCGCTTCCTATTCATTACTACGTTAGCGTCCTGTGCTAGTAAGCCAAACTTTAATTTACAGTAGCAATTGTTTTTGTCGAATTATCCAATTATCCAATCTATGGTAACATAATGCTTCATTTCTTAGTTATTACTACGGCAAACGTTAATTTGCAAAGAAAAATGCTTGAAATTTTTGATCAGTTATTACCACTGTGATAGTGCTTAATTTTTGAAACACTAATAATGTCATTAGTGTTTGCTGTAAACAAACTACAACGTACAGTAGCAATTATTTCTATTGGGGTTTTATAGTTATTGCTAAATAGCAACTGTTTTATTAGTGCCCCCAATTGTTGCTAATTTGTGTTCATCCCACCGTAGGACAAACGTTGATTTAATTTACGAATAGTTAAAAATCTCTGCACCTTTATCCTTCAGTATTGCTACAGTTTTTAATTCCTCCATGATCATTAGTGCTACTCATGTGTGTTGTTTACACGGGCAATTTATAAGAATTTGAATTATTATCGCTATTATTTTTCGTATAAGCAAATGTAATGTAGTGCAATGTAATGTAAAACGGTGTACTTAATCCAATATAATGTATTCTTATCCAATTATCCAATCTATGGCAACACAATGCTTAATTTTTTAAATATAGTGTTTCTTAGTTATTACTACGGCAAACGTTAATTTGCAAAGAAAAATGTTTGAAAATTTTGATTAATTATTACCACTGTGATAGTGCTTAATTTTTGAAACACTAATGGTTTCATCCGTGTTTGCTGTAGACAAACTACAACGTACAGTAGCAATTATTTAGAGTTTAATGCTTCATTTCTTAATATTTATAACTGTTTTATTAGTGTTTTTTAGTTATTGCTAAATAGCAAGAGTTTTATTAGTGCCCCCAATTGTTGTTAATTTGTTTTCATCTCACCGTAGGACAAAACGTTAATTTAATTTAGGAATAGTTACAAAACTCTGCACCTTTATCCTTCCATAGTGCTACAGTTTTTAACTCCTCCATGATCATTAGTGCTACTACTCATGTGTGTTGTTTACACGGGCAATTTATAAGAATATGAATTACTATCGCTATTATTTTAGTATAAGCAAATATAATGTAATGTAATGTAATGTAAAACGGTGTAATCCAATGTAATGTAATGTATTCTTATCCAATTATCCAATCTATGGCAACATAATGCTTCATTTTTTAAATATAATGTTTCTTAGTTATTACTACAGCAAACGTTAATTTGCAAAGAAAAATGCTTGAAATTGTTGATCAATTATTACCACTGTGATAGTGCTTAATTTTTGAAACACAAATGATGTCATTAGTGTTTGTTGTAGACAAACTACAACGTACAGTAGCAATTATTTAGAGTTTCCATCACAACATAATGCTTCATTTCTTAATCTACAACCGTCTCATTAGTGTTTTTTAGTTATTGCTAAATAGCAACTGTTTTATTAGTGCCCCCAATTGTTGCTAATTTGTGTTCATCCCACCGTAGGACAAAGCGCTAATTTAATTTACGAATAGTTAAAAATCTCTGCGCCTTTATTCTTCCATAGTGCTACAGTTTTTAATTCCTCCATGATCATTAGTGCTACTCATGTGTGTTGTTTACACGGGCAATTTATAAGAATTTGAATTACTATCGCTATTATTTTTCGTATAAGCGAATGTAATGTAATGTGATGCAGTGTAGTGCAATGTAATGTAAAACGGTGTAATCCAATATAATGTATTCTTATCCAATTATCCAATCTATGACAACACAATGTTTAATTTTTTAAATATAGTGTTTCTTAGTTATTACTACAGCAAACGCTAATTTACAAAGACAAATGCTTGAAATTTTTGATCAGTTATTACCACTGTGATAGTGCTTAATTTTTGAAACACTAATGATGTCATTAGTGTTTGCTGTACAACGTACAACGTACAGTAGCAATTATTTAGATGACAACATAATGCTTCATGTCTTAATTTATAACCGTTTTATTAGTGTTTTTTAGTTATTGCTAAATAGCAACTGTTTTATTAGTGCCCCCAATTGTTGCTAATTTGTGTTCATCCCACCGTAGGACTAAGCGCTAATTTAATTTACGAATAGTTAGTCTGCATCCTTCCATAGTGCTACAGTTTTGTAATTCCTCCATGATCATTAGTGCTACTCATGTGTGTTGTTTGCATGGGTAATTTATAACAATTTGAATAATTACTATCGGTATTATTTTTCGCAAATGTAATGTAATATGTGATGTAGGGTAGTGTAATGTAATGTAAAACAGTGTAATCTAATGTAATGTAATGCAATGCTATGTAATGTAACGCAATGCCTTTTTTATCTATTACCATAGAGTACCTTATATGTTCTATGCTATTACACAGGTCTTAGGACTATCTTCGGATGTGCTCTGAGTAACACATCCTTCACCTGTTCCTAAACCATTAACCCCCAAAGGTTTTTTGACGCATGGCCGTCTATCAGTGGTGCGAGTTTATTTGAACTACCTTAGTCGTGGTGCTCTCTTAGTTCTTACTGGCCGCTGCAGGTTCTATGTATGCTATATTATGTACTTTTCAGGACAACTAACCCTCACTATCCTCGTTTTTCATTCTTTGATAGTCACGCCTAGGTTTTGTTTGCCCATGTAAATTAATATTTTCCTCAGTTCCTCTATAGGTTTCATACCGTTGTCCTCGCGAATGATATATCTTATTTTAGCCTCTTCCCCAAAGAGTCCAACCAGTGCATTGTAGCCTAGCCGCAGCAGGTAGCACATCTAAAATTGTTGACGATATTTTTGGTTCTACTATTGCCTCCATTTTTAACCTTTTTTCTTATGCTTCTTACGTTGGGTTACTGTTGAACCTGTGTTGCGTATCAGTCTTAGGTATCCCCTTTGAGACAACTCTCTCGGTGGTTTTGAGTAACTTACGTTCTGGTTACTCCACATCTCTGTCCCTCGAGCCCCTTTCCACGGCAAGTTACGGTTAAGTTAAGAAGGTTTAGGTTTATAATGATGACTCTGGTTCCCACGTGTAATTATGTACAGCCCCGTATGTGAAGTCAGGCACGCGACTTTGCCACACACCCTTAGTCCTGAATCTGCCATAAACCTTGATATTTGTGATTGTCACTTCTCGATCAGAGCGTTTAATTTAAAGCGCTACGCAACAAACTCAGCAAACTGGATCCCTAGGTCGGTACAAGCGTATGCTGTTTTACGCATTTGGGCTGGGCGCTGACGCTGATAGTTACTGTTCGAGACGCCTCATCTTCCATCCAAGAACAGCTTTCTGTTTTGATGTTATTGGAAATGTAATTTTATTTAAAAACGGAATTTGGTTTGTTTTACAGCAGCAACCATGTTGGAAAAACTTTGTTTTGTAAAGGGAAAGAAAATTTGGATATTTGTTTCACTTTGGTAGCTTTTTGGGCCAATAATGTTGTAAAATAGTTATTTTTGTATCTAGTGCGCGAAATGCCACTTTGGTGATCGAGAACTGAAAATAGTCGAGATCACCAAAAGTATTTCGCGCACGAGTTGCAAACAAAATTTTTTCTACAAACGTGAAGAAGTTGACAATTATTTTAACGTTAAAATA
Source organism: Pyrocoelia pectoralis (assembly GCA_036250285.1). NCBI lineage: Eukaryota > Metazoa > Arthropoda > Insecta > Coleoptera > Lampyridae > Pyrocoelia > Pyrocoelia pectoralis. Next base: position 7,788,576 of record CM070083.1, read on the forward strand.
CAAAACTCTCATCTAGTTTGCGTGCAGTGCGCGAAGTACGTACTTCGCGCACGGCGTCGTCATTTCGCGCACGCTGTCATGGTAACGTAAGAAAGTGAAAAAAAGGGTCACTTCGCGTATTATCAATGCGCAAACCTCGTCATTTTTTGACGTTTGTAGAAAAACTTTATTTTCATCACAATTTTGATAGGAATGGGGCTGATCCCATCCTTTGCACAAGCTGCTGGGAAAAGGGCATGGAAGTCATACACAAATGCATTTTCTACATTTTATTCCCTTTAAGAAGCACCACGAGAGATTGCGTAGACTCTTACCACCATCCTATATGCCATTTTGAACCACACGAAACATCAACTTACATTGAACCGATTGCGACAAATCGCACACACTCCTTATAGCGTCGTACAGTTCGCCCTCCACACATTTTTGCAAAATTGGACTCCCGCCTGAGCACCGAAAATAAAAGCGACAATCCCAGGGATGAGGAAAGTAAACTCCTGTCATCTTCGGATCAAGATTCTGACAACTTTTCCAATATTTTCGATAATCGTCGGTGTCTAAACACAACGATTAGTTTTGCATTAAAGCCAAACCGCTCACCTGACAGTCCGGAATTAATGAAGACAATAAGAAACACCGCAAAGATTCTTTTGGTCTTTAAGCCCATTTTTTGGAACAACCTTTTCGTAAATACAAAGGTGTTTGCAATACTTTCGTAAATGCAAACGGTGCAATTACCGTTATCACTTTCCGCTTTTCTTTTGTATGGGGAGTCTTGCACTTGTGGAATAAAGAAATTGCGATTAGATTTTCATAATGAGGTATTTCCTGCAATGTAAGGCTTAGAGCTTGATAAGATCGTCTTATATCAAGTGTATCAGAATGTGAAACTATTCGCTCATAATCTGTACTCGATATTTTTCAGTATTTTGGGTTTGAATGGGCAACCGACGCTGAAAAATTAAATTCGTGGGGTAGTCGGTAGCACTCCTACATTTGCAAGTTTCCCCCCCTGCGGATATCCTTCCATAGTTCATATCCGGATTATATTCTTATCGGTGACAGTGTAGATTTCACATTATTAGTTCTTATTTAAATTTTAATACCAGATTTCAAAGTGAACCAATAAAAAAATAGCGTAAAGTATTCGTGGATAAATGGTCTTTAAAACACTTGCTCTATTTCAAGCACTCGGCTGCGCCGTCGTGCTTGAAAACTCGCCCGTGTTTTAAAGACCTGTTTATCCACTTATACTTTAATATACTATTTTATGTATAATTCTATTTGTCAGTTTCGCTGTCCATTTTCCATATGGGTATGAATTATTTCCAATTTTCTTAGGTCTAACAGTAAGTGTGTATGGAGCAGGCTCCATAGTATCCTCTCACATTACTCTTACAAAGCTTTCCTTTCCCCGCGTTGCCTTCTTTTCAAAGAGTTCATTGGAGTTTCCCCGTTTCGGGCATCACTTCAATACCTTCACAGCATTCCTCCAGGATTCCCTTTTGCGCCCCTAATTGAGAAAGAACTGATACGCCTTTCACTCTCCTGGTCTTTTTGCCACATTGGAGAACTTCATTGTCCCCGCTTGCATCTGAGTGAGCCTCTCGTGCCACCGTGGCACTATCAGCGAGGTTCCCAATTTTTGAAGGTTTGTATAATTGGCGTTCAAAGGCAATTCCATAACTCCAATCGATTTTTCTTAGGATCCCCCTACGTTTCTGGACAATAAATTGTGATCTAATGTTCTTGTCAACGGGGAGAGGCCAATGTGTGACCATGCTGCAAGTAGTACTATATCAATGGCATTTCTCCTACTGATATCGATGAAAGAGGTGCCATTCCCAGAACTGGCGACTACTTATCTGGGGTATTTCTGGTTGGTACTTCCCCATACAATATGATTAGTGTTTGTATCGCACCCACTAGTTAGTGACTGGAGGAAGCTCACGTATAGGAGGTATTGCGAATCCGAATCCTTTCTGTTCCTTACCACTCACTAGGTCATTTTGACAAATTCAAAATGGATGTTTGCGGTAGTAACATCGCTGAAGGACTTTTTCGTTCCGGTATTGGTCCCATTTTGAACAAATTTTATTACCTTTTCTAAAGTACTACCATCAAACCGGTCTTTCAACTTGGAGCTACCTTCCCCAACTCATTGCTGTTTCTGTGCACCTTTGCATTCGCGTCCTGAGCTCTTGGAGGCTCTAGTTCAGCAGTTCTCGTTACCTCCGATTTTACAGCTGTATCCACCGGGTTCCCTTTCGAGTCCCCCACCTCGACATCACGGTCAAGCAAGATGATTCGCCTTTATCTCTAGTGTTAATCCAAACGCCTAGGCCGCTCCGATGAGAGTGGAACCAATATACTAATATTGAAACTCTGAGATAGTCAATAAGTTTGTATTATTACACATGATGCGAGGGACGGTACTACCTTCTAACACTACTATAACCTAGCGCATCGTTTAAGGGGAAGCTCGTGGGGTTTATGTATCCGTATGGCACGCCCGCGCCAGTGTGGATAAGGACCAGCTTCAACCAACCAAGGACTGCTGCGTCTTCTCTGGCGATAACGGGCTCAACCTCCCGAAGAAGTCGCAGAACAGACTCCTTTACTTTCAACACATCACTTTCATTACCAGGTAAACTGGATTTCGCCATAACCATAATCCATATACATGGATTGTGTAACGGGCGTTATTTTTGGTTAAATTAAAATAATTACTTTTTACTTTTCAAGTTTGTATATATGGAAAATGTTTTTAGTAAAGTAAGTAAATTCTCAGGTTAATATTTAAGAAAGTTAAGCAGAATGAATAGTATAAGAGCGCAAGTGTCTTATCTGGCAGGTGCAGAATAAGATAACATTTTATTAAATTGTATATGAGGGTAAGCGGGGATTGAGTGTGAGTGGACAAAGTTAGTCGAGGTAAGGCATTATTAGCGGAAGGAGCTAAAGTAAAGACTCGACCCAGTTTGAATTTATTAAGTGAATTTGCTAAAGAAAGCGAGGTAAGGTACCAAAAAGGTACCCTTAAGTGCAGTTAAGAGTGTCACTACGGTGATTTTTTAAAAGCTTCAATACGTGTTAATAAACAGTTTTATATCAGCGTATATAAACCATATGTGCCGTTAATGCGAAAAGTGCGAATGAACTCCAAGAAGTGAGATTAATTATCGAACGAAAAAAGGAGCTACATCAATAAATAAGGGTGAGCTCCCTAAGTTTAGTTAACCAGTGAAGATCCTCGAGGGGGTCACGTGCTCGCTTTGTCGTTTGAGTATACGCTTTTGTCGTTTGAGTATATGCTTTGTTGTTTTACGAGAAATCGCATTGTGGCAATTAATGAAAAACTCGCTTTGTTGTGAATTGGAACTTTTCTAAGTGAATTTTACACAAATTGGAAGAAGAATTTTAAGGCAACTTGCCGTCAAGCGGACCACGAATTGAGCGGCCGTTGGAAGGTACTACAAGAAGTCGGCGCTATCGCTATAAGGTAGACAAACATTAAGGTACTGTACCAAAGTTTTATTTACGTGTTGATTTGAACTGATAGTGAAGAAAAACTGAATTTATGCGTAATATTTGTATAATTGCGTTTTGAATTAAATTAAAATATAAGCGGATGTATCATGTAATGCAGCATTTTTAATCTTAGGTCACGTTTTGCTAGCAAGCGATCAAATTGGCCATTCAGCTTGTTTATTTAGGTAGGAATTAAGTTATTTTTCTAGGAATCGTACATTTTGTTTGATATTTATTAACTTTGTAATAAATTGATTTTGATATTGATTTTATGGAATTTTTCAATAAGTATTACCTAATTGTAAGGAAAGTAAAAACGTATTTTGCATAAAGTTCGACGCTAAATGAAAGGTTAAGGACCTCCTCAAACGTATTTGAGGTATCATAAATAAGCGTTTGCATTTAGATGAAATCAGTGTTTTCCAAATTAATTGATGACAGCATTCTTTAATAATATCGAACCTGAGAAAATTGAATAAGTTTTACCAAATTTATATTTAATCCTTTTCATCCCCAACTGAGCTAGCCTGGGAAGGAAAAGTACGAAAAGGTAGGTCCAAGCGTACTACCAAGATTGAAAAATTTATCGAACATTTGAACCACGAACTTGAAAACTTTTATCAACATGTTTGTAACATCCGTTACAATTGGTACTCCGTACAACGGTATTGACTGGTAGCAAAGATTGCTCCGAAGATGAGACACGCAACGGTATCGGAGAGAGTGCTTCCAAAATGCTATACACGCAGTGGAAGCTGTTGACTCTCTTAAGGTTATACACCCAGAAGAGAATTGATTTTGGGTAAATGTTTCTTGTATTTACCCTTGTATGGTACGCCACTGATCATAGGTAAATAGTTTCGTCCAATTGATAAAAAACAGAGTGTGACTTGGACGACCAATAAATGTATAGTAGCATGATTGGGCCGATTTAGTTTTCTTTATGCTAGCACCATAAACAACTCATAACTAGAAATCGTTCATAATTTCCAGTTTTATTGCACCCGTCATCACATCCAACATTGATGCAAGTAGTCTGTTAAATTTATGATGCTAGCATAAAAAACTAGCGTATACAACTCGTTATAATCTTGGTGTTAATTGCACTCGGGAAATTTAGAGTGACTCGCTCGCTCCGCTCGCTCATACGTTAAACATTCTCTCGTGCAATAAACACCAAGATTATAAACTTGTTGTATAATATACTATTATATTTTGATATTTACCAAAATGGTACCACATTTTTGTTGGTAGATCGTTACTTTCGATTTTTGCCCCCCCCCCCCCCCCCCAATTTCAGGAACGGAATAACATGAGGCAATTGATAATTTTGTATTTTTGAGTAGAATGGAACATTATAAAAGAACCTGTAAAGAAATTAGTTTTTTTTTTGTATGGTTCGCTTGGCAAACTTTGTATTTAGGTAAGTAAGGGTTAAGATGTAGTTAATATAAGGGATTCATAGGCATCTAACGAAATGGCGCTGGAGGTATTCAGGATATCACTGAAACCGCAGATTATAAAAATGAAATTCGGAAAATATTTGCCTTACTCAATATTCTTTGTAGATTGGCTCGCTATGAGCACCGCCAGTTTTTCGGGTAAATGACCAAAATATCCCAAATTGACAGTTTGGTTTTGGTCACTAATATTCACCACCAGAACGTAAGTTTCATTACCTTTTAGAAATCTGCAACAAAAATCTGTAAACCTCGCTGAAATACCCATCTCCGTCACCTTGTTAATCCTAAGACACTATCACTAAATGCTATAGTGGCCATATCTCCATACTTTAGTGTGTTTCTTTTTCGAAGCTTGACCACTTGCTGGTATAGGCCATAGTGGCTTTTGGTATCCGTTTTCTCAGTGGCAAGGTTTACGGTTTGGTACTTGGAGCCAACGGGTAACCATGGTTTAGCTCCCTTGTTAAAACCGGCGTTTGTGCTTCCATTCCATTGGTAAGGGGTCCTTTGGAAATCCCGACTGTTTTTCAAAAAGTCTTTTTCCTTACCATTACAAGCTTGAGGATCTTGGGCCTCCGTCCATGTAACTTCTCCATCTTCCATTCCTATTTCCTCCCCATTGTAAGTTACAGCCACTCCCGGTAGTAGCATCGAAAGCATACATAAACCATCAACCCTTTTTGAACCATATCTGGATGCTACACGATGTTGGTCATGATTCCCCAACTAAAAACGGTTTGTGGGCAACAAGTTTACGGTTGAGTCAGCCTTACCACCCAATTCGCAGTGTGCCGCCACGGCATGTAGGTTAACCACTTATCGATCACAAACTTAATATCATGCGCGCTTGATTCCACGTTTAATTCCGTGATGAACCAAAAATTGAAGGTAAAATGGGCACCATCATGTGTCTCATTGCCGTAATACCCAAAAAGTTTCCTCAAAGGTGCGTACGATTCGGTCATCATCACTCTACAACAGAATATGCTGGAAGTTGGGATCGGGTGCTCACAACGTCTTACCTTGCATCTCCTCCCTTTTCGCGTTGATAATCATCTAAAAGAATCCTCCATTGGTATACCATATCGTAAGTTTCAGGTTGATCTTCAGTGTAGGTATGAATCAAATATTCTCGATCATCTGCGCTGACATTTGGTAAATTAGATTGATCCTCATTGCGAAACTGCTCATCTTCAAAAAGCGCCGAGATGATATCGACTCTAAAACCGTCGACACCCAAATCTAACCAATACGTAAGTACGTCCTTCATCTCCTTAACCAGGTCCGAACTTCGGTAGTTTAAGTCGGGTTGGCCCTTGGCAAATTGGTGCAGGTACCACAATTGGCGAGCTTCGTTAAAGGTCCAAGCGGGTCCATGAAAGTAACTGATCTAGAAAACTAACATCATTTGGATACCACAGATACCGTCATTACCCAATTGTTCGGCGGATCCTTATTACCATTCCTTCCCTCTCTCCACACATAATAATCGGCATATTTTGACTCATTCACTAACGATCTTTTAAACCAATCATGTTCATCGCTGGTATGGTTCGGTACAAAATCCAAAATTACCTTCAAACCTAAAAAATGGTTCTCGCACTCACTACCAAGAGGAATATATACGTATTTACCCTTATTATGAGCTTCTGCAAGTAAACTTTTGAAATCATCTAAAGTACCAAAAAGGGAATCCACATCTCTGTAGTCGCTAATATCGTAACCGTGATCGATTTGGGGCGATTTGTAGATAGGCGATAACCATAACGCGGTCACTCCGGCGTCGACCAAGTGATCGAGTTTACTTTGAATACCTTTTAGATCGCCAATTCCGTCGTTGTTCGAATCCTGCAAAAGACGGTCGAAGGATGGTGGGGAGGAAAAAAAGCAGTTTGGGTAACTTACCATAAATGATCGTGGATAAATTTGATAGAATACCGCATTCTTCCACCATTCCAAATTGGGTTCCGCCGCTAACAATAAATAAATTAACGAATTTAAGGCGAGAAGGAGGACGAATTTGGCGCGAAACATTTTGGTCGACAGGTTCGATTCATTTAGCTTTATATGGAAGCTATGAATGTCACCATTATCGACAAGGTGAAAAAGTTCTTTCTACTATCGTACTGTGGTTTCGTAAATGTAACTTCTGAATAAACTGGGAATTAAGCAATGTTTGTTAGATAATTGATAACATTTTTCATAGAAGATTGCCAATACAAGATAATAATGGTATTAATCATCTCTGAAGCAATTATAATTTATTCGCAGTAGTTCACAGGTATATTTCACCGGCAGAAATCTCCCAACGCCCAGGAAATGACCAAGCAAACAAGAAAAGGTTATTTCCTGGAGAAGAGGAGGTGGCTCAAGTTAAAGGCGTATACCAAGCAAAAATCAAGAGGATGAATGGAGAATCAAGTCCATAACCTTAGATTATCATCTTTAATCCAATTCACAACGGAACCATGCACAATCCATGGTGGCAGCTGCAAACTATGAACATCATAAACATGACCAGATAAACATTGTCTTTCTACTTTAATTACCGGTTGTGGAATGTCACTTCTTGCATACGCTCATGAACGATCTAATTTTAGGCTTGGATGTTCTTCTGCGATACTAAGTTATAATCCATCCCATAAGGCGAACACTCCATTTATGAATAGTGCCCCTCAAGTACAAAGTGCAACTGCATCGTGCCTAATCCCACAGCAGAACCGCAGAAACTACGGTACTACTCACACAACCATGCGATCCACGCAAACATCAATAGGAAAGTGCCACGAACTTCCCAATTGTGTGAATAGGGAAATTTAGGCAGACATTCGTACTCCAAACAGGTGTCAGCGGTACCGCATTCCAATTCAGAATGGTAGGGAGAATTACCTACATGAGAAGCGTCCTCAATCCAGCAGAATGGAAACACTGTATCATTGAGCAAACGTGTCTGAAAGAGATGTGGAAAATTCCCTTTCTCTATGCTGCTCTTCTCTTCCATGAAAATCCATCCTTCTCATCTCAAAGATTGCAGTCGATTTTTCCCGGTATAACGGTAGTGGTGGTTATACTGAACCAAAATATAACGGTTAACACTGGTAACAATGAACAATTAAATATATTTTAACAAAACTAAGGTTTCACAGCATTAAATGTAACAATAAGGGGGTTTAACTTTTTACCTTGGAACGATGGAGTTTCACATACAGTGTGTCCCCGGATAGGTGAAACGACTCTTGTGAAAGATAAAAAATTTTCGATATAAAATTTCATTGTTTGGGGTTCAGCCCTGCTTAGTTAAAGACTAATTTCTGGCATAATTTTAGTTTTCTAAAATCATGTATGCCTTGGATCTTTTCAAAAATCTGATTTTTGGTTCTAGTAAACCACCTTTGTTAGTGAAGATATAACAAAATTTGATTAACAAAAGTTGTTTAGAATCATGAAAGAGTCCTACTTCTAGAATTTCAAGCACCTAGGCCAACGTTGATGTTTTGGCAATTTACAATAATTTTTATCTGATAGTTTAATATTGTTTATCCCCAGATAGGTGATATGACTGTTGTTAAAGAAATTCTTTTATTTATTTTGTTTATTTAGAATTTTATCGCTTTTACAAGAGTCATATCACCTAAATTATTGTGAAAACATCAACGCTTGAAATTCTAGAAGTAGGACTCTTTCATGATTCTAAACAACTTTTGTTAATCAAATTTTGTTATATCTTCACTAACAAAGGTAGTTTACTAGAACAAAAAATCAGATTTTGAAAATATCCAAGGCATACATGATTTTAGAAAACTAAAATTATGCCAGAAATTAGTCTTTAACTAAGCAGGGCTGAACCCCAAACAATGAAATTTTATATCGAAAATTTTTTATTTTTCACAAGAGTCGTTTTTGCCAAAACATCAACGTTGGCCTAGGTGCTTGAAATTCTAGAAGTGGGACTCTTTCATGATTCTAAACAACTTTTGTTAATCAAATTTTGTTATATCTTCACTAACAAAGGTAGTTTACTAGAACCAAAAATCAGATTTTTGAAAATATCCAAGGCATACATGATTTTAGAAAACTAAAATTATGCCAGAAATTAGTCTTTAACTAAGCAGGGCTGAACCCCAAACAATGAAATTTTATATCGAAAATTTTTTATCTTTCACAAGAGTCGTTTCACCTATCCGGGGACACACTGTATAACAATTATAATGCAAAATAACACAAAAAAATATCAATATATACCTATATCAGCAACCGACTTTGTAACTGTGCAAAAGTCAGTAAATGTAATTAAACAACTCTAACCTTTTACTTCCCAGTAATGCTGTTGCGCAACCACAGTACTGTTGAATTATCTAAACAAAATGGTTAATTAACAGAAAAATTAGGGCTGCGACAAGCAGACCGACTGAAATATAATATTTACGAACTTTAGTCAGTATCGAGTGTTGACATTTAACTAAATAGTTTTAACTTTGAACAAATTAAATTCTTCAAAGTAAAAGGTAACAAACAAAGGTAAAAAAAAATTAATTAAGAACGTAACAAAATGAATTAAATAAGTTATTTAAATTGAAAGCGAAGCGTCGGTCTGGTCGCGGCGTTTGCGTTGGTTCCGTTACAGATTTTCTACTTGGCGGAGATTTATAATATTCTAATTGGCTATCAGTGTACGTCATGTAGTCTCTGATCGTAATTTCAGTCGGTCTACTTGTCGCGGCCCTAAGTTTTCTCTTTCTCTTAATTAACTTTTGTTGTTTAGATAATTCAACAGTACTGTGGTCGCGCAACAACACTACTGGGAAGTAAGAGGTAAGAGTTGTTTAATTACATTTACTGACTTTTGCACAGTTACCAAGTCGGTTGCTGATATATTTGTATTTTTTCTGTTACCTACCTATTTTGCATTATAATTGTTACATGTGAAATTTAATGTTGTGAAACAGTTTTGTTAAAATATATTTAATTGTTCATTGTAACCAGTGTTAACCGTTATATTTTTGTTCATTATAACCACCACTACCGTTATTCCAGTGTAATTCTTTACCGAATACCCACCTTTTCTTTCAGAAATCATATCACCGTTACTACAAACTGCTAAGACTTTCGTAGTTTTGATTAGCAGCTTCAACTTTCTAAAGAACTATCGTGGCGTTTTAACTTTACTTAACTATATTCGTTAACTTGATATAATCTAATTTTAGCTTTAACTACCCTCTTTTGCTTGCTGTTCTATACTCATATCCAACCTACACCCATTAGAGTGCCCCTTATAACTGAGCTTCTGAACCATTGAATTATAAATTGCGTTACCAACCAATTGTTACCGTAACAAATTCAGTCTCAAGTCACAAAAGCATATATCAGTATTATAAGCGGTGCACAAATAACAGATAAAACAGTTACCTAAATTGACCGCTCTGGTCGTTCTATTCTGGATTATGGATTCTGGATTTCGATGGGAGGGTGGGGAATCCCACACGCACTTAGGCCACTTATTCGGGCCCTTTGTGCTGCCTCCCTGATTAGAGTCGTTCGACACCGCAGCATCACTCAAGCCATCCCACACGTGAGATCAACCTGAGGATGGTGGACGGGGAAGCGGCTATAATCTTAGCCATGTCCGGCCAGGATTCTCTGAGAGCTGATTGCATCAGACTGCACCTAAGGTAGTAGCCTTTGTCGTTAAGGCGACAAAGGAGGCTGTTTACAGTTATGCTCCACAGAAGTGGTGACAGCACCCCACCTTGGGGGCATCCTCTCATTACTGTGCATCTTAGTGTTGTGTCGCCGACGCTGATGTGCACCACTCTGAGTTTCAGCAGTTGCACAATCCAGCCGCGTACGACCTCTATTATGCCATGGTGGCCTAAGGCAATTTCTATTGATTTGAAGGTTGTTTTATCAAACGCCCCTTCTATGTCTATGAATGCTCCCAGTGTGGACTGTTTAGAGTCCAGCGATCTTTCAACCAGCCCTACAACACAGTGCAGGGCTGATTCTGTAGATTTTCCTGGGGAGTATGCGCGTTGGTTAGGGTGCAGCGGAAATCGTATTAGCGCCGTATCCCTTATGTGTCTATCGCACAATCTTTCAAGTGTCTTTAAAAGAAAAGACATTAGACTGATTGGGCGATATGCTTTGGGTATGGAGTAATCACATTTGCCAGGTTTGGAGATAAAAACAATTTTTACCTCCCTCCATTGTTTTGGAATGTATCTGAAAGCAATACAGCCCGTATAAATTCTTACTAGGTGAACAACGATAACATCCAGTCCCCATTGTAGGAGAGGTGGTATTATGTCGTCCAATCCTGGCGATTTGTATGATGAGAACGATTTCACTGCCCAGGTGACCCTCGTCACGTCCACCATCTGGTCGACATTCAGCCAGTCAGCCCCCGTGGGGGCGGAGAGGGTTTCATCCGGCCAGATGGGGTATGAAGTAGTGGTGGCTCCGGGAAAGTGTACGTCTCTCAGTACCTCAGCTGTCTCGAGGAGGTTGCTCGTATAAGAGCCATCCTCCCTTCTGAGACTAGCTGGGTTGTAGCACGGATCTTTGGTCAGGATTTTGTTTAAGCGAGATACAGATGAGGAGGATTCTATAGAACCGCAAAAGCTCTTCCACGCCTCTCTCTGACGCTTCCTAATATCCTTTTTGTATTGCCTTAGGTTTGCCTTATAGGCTTCCCAGCTGGCTATGGTTTTGTCCTTCTTTGTCTTATTGAACAGTTTTCCCAGCCGAGTTTTCTGTTTATCGAGCGCCTTACACCACCAGGGGTGGTGGTGGTGGGGCGTCTTGGCAGTTCTCAGGGGACATGCCTGTTCAAACGACCTCATAATGGAGTTGGACAGAAGGTCAACTTCGTCCTGCAGATCAGCAGGACTTAAGAGACGTCCCTCAGAAGGGTGTCCTTTTAGTTTCTCCCCAAGGAGATGTTTGTATAGGGGAATGTCCGTTATTTTGGGGTTGCGATAACTCCGTTGGACTTCACCCATGTGGTTCATTTCAAAGGAAATCATTCTACGATTTGACATTGTCGTTCTACTATTAAAGGTTTGTTAACCAAAATCAATGAAAGCAAGAAGTTTCTGAGAAGAACTCAGAAACATCATGCTCTCATTGATTTTGGTCTTGGAAAGGAATTTTAAAACTGTCAATATCGAACCAAAAATAAATTACATGCCTTTTTCTACGGTAAGCAAAGGAAAACGTAACGCTTCATACACGTAGGTATGTCGTATTAATTTAGGCCACTTCAAATTATTTGAAGGAGATATGGCTTTATCTATAGGTACAAATAGGTAGTTTTTTAGGTAGCATGATCAATAGACAACTCAGTTTCTCCTCAGCAAGATGTACTTTAAACTATTACTTTTTTTTTCGATCATTTCTGCCATTAGCGCTGCAGGTAAGCTTTTAGTGTTCCAAATTTCATTTTATTGTGGGAGAAGAGAAGCTTATTCATCAGCTAATTTTTATGTTTAGTGAACCAATAAAAAAAATAGCGTAAAGTATTCGTGGATAACTGGTCTTTAAAACACTTGCTCTATTTCAAGCACTCCGGCTGCGCCGTCGTGCTTGAAAACTCGCGCGTGTTTTAAAGACCTGTTTATCCACTTATACTTTAATATACTATTTCTATTATTGTTTTAGGGAGGCTTAGGTGTGTTCGTTGTAACGTGACGTTGAACGATGTATGCCGTTATGGCCAAACCGTAAGATGTCAATCATCAATGGTGGATGCAGTACCAGTGTGTGTTCAATATCAACATACTAACGGTAAAAAAGTGTTAGTAATATAATAATTCGCAATACAAATGGTATTTTGCAGAAAATGGGCAAACATTCCAAATAAAAGAATGCGAGTTTAACTTAGGCGAAAGTAATGCATGCGATAGGATGGGACTCATTGTCCCCAATTCCACAAACTGTCAACAATGTTCGACACCATTTTGCAATTATGGGATCTATCATCCATCTTAAAGAATATCGTTACAGCAATTTTACAGTACAAATAACATAATTATGTTAAATGTCTTTGATATTTAGTTTTAAACTTGGGAAGAATAAATAACTTAAGTCACACTATCCGAATTTGAATCCAACACCACTTAAGTACAAATTAATTTGCGATTTGCAAATTTATTACATGGCGGAGCCAAAATTTGCGTGGAGCGCAGGTTACAATTTGATAAATTATAAATTGTACACAAACGACGGTTAAAATTCATATTCCATCCCAATAGAGCGAGAGCTGGTTGCAAAAAAAAAACTGCCCTATCGAATAACAGCATGAAATGATTTTTAAAAGCTAGTACTTATACAGGTCATCCATAAAATCTTTTGCTGCCTAGGCGGAACTTGTGCAAAAATTCGCCATGTTCTCTCTCCTGAGTATTTTTTGGATACGAACTGTACCCATCGAGTAACAGCTTCAAATTACTCTTAAAATATAGCTTTGATATAGTTAAAAAAGAAAAAAAATTCTGCTTTGTTAAATCTTGTGCTAATACCTAGGCAGAAAACATTCTCTTTCTTAAAGTCTTATGACACCACTAATACAACTATCATAGAAGTACTTAGGGATAAACAAAGAATCGTCCAATGAACAATTATAATGATTTCGACAAAATAATTTTGTAATATAAAATATTTAGTAATAGTATACAGGGTGTTTTTTTGGGAGCTTTAGTTAGACATTTCTGGGAAAGTTTTATAGATAGGTTTTTGAAAACTTAAACTTAAGGGTTACTCTGAAAACCGAATCGATGTAAAATATTTTCAAAATGGCAGCGCTTCCGGAAATTCCGGAAGTAGCTGCAAACTTCGTTATTTTAAATGGGAACTATTGCATTTTTGGATTCAACGTCAAATTTCAGTTCTTTTAATATCCACATGTCAATATCTACAAGTTATGGTTTTTAAGTTATTTACACTTATTTAAAAAAAACGGCGGATGGAGACGGTCATTTAGGAATAGAGGAACAAGGTAAGAATAAGAGAAGCAGATGTTTTTGCGGAAGTGCTGGCTGAAATAAAATTTGGTTATGACGTATTGTGCTGTTAATGGTTTAGATACAATTTTTGTCTATTTTGAAAACATTTTTGGGTTGAAGAGTCACAATAACACCATATTAAAAGTTTCGATAAATCTTCGATAAATGGAAACGTTTGAATGTTATCGTTTACACGGATTTTTTTAAGTGATTAGATACTTAATTTTTGTCAAGGTAAAAGAGATAAATAAATCAATGGGATTAAATAATTATTTAATTAACAAATAAAACACTAGAACCGCAATACCCTTGAATCATGAAAATCAAAAAGGGAAAATACTCGACAGAAATGATATTAACCTCCTAAATACCAAACTCCCTACACACTTGAACAGTGCAACTAATAGCTTCTCCAAAAATAACCTGAACGTGGACACCCTTATCAAACCTATACGGATTTTGTAAGAAACACCTATCCCATATAACGCTTGTTTCCCAAAATGCAAAATATCAAAGGCAAACTGGAACCTTTTTAGTGAAAAGGTCAATAAACAACTAGTTTTCAAATTCCACTACAGAAAATGTAGACACATTAACAGATACATTAACAAACATCATCATCAATTCCGCAGCAACAAGCATTCCACTTACACTTTACAGTCAGGAAAGGTCAAACCTACAAAGTACCATGGTGGAGTACCGAATGTCATATTGCAAACCAAGCTAAAAAGGCGAGAGTTCAATATATACAGAAGAAACTCAAAAACGCATTATAAAAATAAGCAAAAATAAACAAGCAACAAAGAAATGTGGAATAAAATAAAAAACACGAAAGGCTCCCAATCTAACTTTAATATACCTGGATATAACCGAAACCTCGATTAACATCTATTGCCTCCAGCTCATCATCACCCGAAAGAATTTATAAAATACAAACAGGAAACCGAAAAACAAAATTGATTATTCCAGACGACGTGAACGATAAAAAACCATATAATATAACAAAAGCTTCTCGATAGAACAATTAGAACACACCTTAAAATAATGCAAAAAATCAAGTCTAGGTCGAGACAGAATTCACTATGAAATGGTATTAAATCTCTCAAGCAAAGGAAAAAACTTTTATCACTATACAGGGTGTTTTTTTGGAAGCTTTACCACGTTTTTAGGAAAGTTTTATAGGCAGGTTTCTAAAAATTTCAACTTAGGGGTTACTCTGAAAGCTGAATCGATTGTAAAATATTTTCAAAATGGCAGCGAATAAGTCAAAAACTATTAAAGATAGGAATAGGAACTAGTAATACCAAAATATACCCATTTTGATTCTCTATCAAATGCAATAGCAAGAAAATGGTCATTTCATTTAAAAATACCGAGTCTTTGAATTTTCGTAAATTTGGAGCCTAATAGGTGACATCGTACGCAATATAACTTTTTTTAAGTACTCCAAGAGAAAGTCCTATTCTTCCTCTATGCGCTGGTGAAAACTCGTTTGTCATAGCTACAAAGGTTTGCAAGCAATGAATTCTTGAAGTACCATCAGCATCCTCCATTTTTTTTAAATAAGTGAAAATAACTTAAAAACCATCTAGATATTGATATGTGATATCAAAAAAACTGAAATTTCAGGTAGAATCCAAAAATTCAATAAAAAATAGGGGTTGCCAGTTAAAATAACGAAGTTACTAGCTACTTCCGGAATTTCCGGAACTGCTACCATTTTGAAAATATTTTACATCGATTCGGTTTTCAGAATAATCCCTAAGTAGATACACATTTTCAGAAACCTACCTATAAAACTTTCCCAGAAACGTCTAATTAAAGCTCCCAAAAAAACACCCTGTATAACCACATTTGGGAAGTAGTGAAAATGTAAAAGTCTAACGTTGTCAGTTGAAGTTTCAAATGTCATCAATTATTGATGTTTGAAGAAAAACAATGTTTTCCCGAAAAAATGGCGCACCTCTACTGATGTTCCACTACTGAAATCTAAAAATGACAATCTTGATCCATACGGTTACGGACCCGTTTCCCTTACATCCACATTGTGCAAATTATTAAAAAGAATAGTAAATAATCGCCTAATATGAATCATAAAAAATGAACGAAAGATTGTCCAAAATCAATAGAAATTGCCTTGCGCCACCATGCCATAATAGAGGTCGTACGAGGCTGGATTGTGCAGCTGCTGAAACTCAGAGCGGTGCACAGTAGTGAGAAGATGCCCTCAAGGTGGGGTGCTGTCACCACTTCCGTGGAGCATAAATGTAAACAGCCTCCTCTGTCTCCTTAACGACAAAGGCTACTACCTTATGTCATGTGGATGATCTATCCATCCTAATAACCGGCTTTATGGGTACTCTGTCCAGTCTGATGCAATCAGCTCTCAGAGTAACCGAAGAATGGTGCAAGGAACACTCCCTGTCCATAAACCCGACAAAAACGGAGGTAGTTCTCTTCACAAGGAAAAGGAAGATATAGGACCTTTGAGTTCCTCTACTCTTCCAAAAATACCTCCAGTTGTCAGAGTCAGTTCAAATCTTTGGCGAAGATGAAGAATCTAGTATGCCAAGTAAAGATAATTGATTCTGCTGTATACAATCCTGTTGTTTCAAAGGGATTTGTTTCGTCAAGGTTGCCTCATGTAAACTCTTAATCGAGTCATCATGCTACGAACCTTAGGAGCTTAGGAAAAAATGGTTGAATTCACTCAAAGGAAGACTTCAAACGGGATTTTATTCTTTTGGACATAATTTTGCACTTAATGGGAGTTGTTTATATCATTTTTATCAAATTAATAGATTTAACTTATCTAATGTATCTACCAGATTTCAACATGAGCTAAGTAAAAAAATACAGATTAGGAGGAGATAAGTGCTTTAGTATCTCGTAAATCTTCCAAAAATTTCAAGCCTTATCTATCAAGGTAAGCATTAAGTAAATATATAATATGATGATGAAAATAAAACACTTAAACCGTATTTTCACATCATTGTGTATAATATGTAGACGAGACCATTTTTGTACCAAGACAGAAAAATCGCCCACAGACATTTTTTTCCCGCGGATTAGATAATCTTTTGTACTCTTTAGCTCCAAAGCGAATGCTTTCGAACTTGCTATGATTGTTTCTCTTCGCATTCTTCTCAAATGTGTGTAAGCAGGAGGTTGGTGTTTGCTCCTTACTTGAGATCCATGGTCATGTTTTCACCTAGAAATCGATTGCTCAATCACTTGTCACCTGTTTTCCCACAATGGACAAGCAGTTATTAACACATTTTCCCTACTGGCCACGACTCTCTTCATTTCCATTTCTCCTGACATTCTACCATCACTTCTTCCGTTTACTAAGAATATCTGAAAAGACTTAAGATATCTTTTTGATCGGGCGTTCTATGAACTATAGACTGGAAGCTCGTGTTACTCCACTTTTGGTCATTCCCGAAAAATAGAGAAAAAGTTGTTGGACAGAGGTCTTGAAAACAACTTCTGTCTGGAATAAGTCGCCCTACTTTTCCGCTTCAAGAAACCGTATAATTTAGCGAAAGATAGCCTTGAAAAGCAAGCGATAGGTAAGGTCCCCTTCTCTATGGTCACCGAGTCCGTTGTGGTTCCCATTGAATTTCCTTTTCGTAAACATTTTTTCCAGATTTTGATTTTAATATAAAGATAAGTAAGTAATCAACAGTACAGTAATTAATCAATCAATCAGTCAATAAATTAGACACATAGTCAAACTCGTCGCCTTGTTTTTGATGGCCCTGGGTCGTCACTTACGTTGCTCTCTTTAATAGGTAGGTCTTCCACTATTGATGGGTCGTCGTCTTCTTCCCCTATAGGTAGGTACTCTAGTATTAGTGGATCGTCAGGGTTGTCTTGAGGCTTGTCATCGTGGTCCTCTTCATTGATGATAAGGTCAGCGTTCTGGCACGTTTCCCCAGAGCAGATAACATCACATAACATCTGAGCCTTGTTTTCAGGCAAGTGCAGCCACCTCTGCACCGATTCTTACATTTGCAAGAGAGGAGTTTTAGGAGCTCTGCGGGGACAGGAGCTTGTTTACTGGTAATGGGGAAGAGTCCAGCCGAGGTCAATTCTCAACCCCAGTCGGTAGCCTCTTTCTCCATCCCCAACCACTTTTCCACCTGGTGGTATGTACGGTCGTGGTAATACGTGGCAGCCTCTTTAGTTGGGACCAAACGGCCTAGATTCGCTTTGACGTTAGCTGCTGTCTTCACAAAAGTACCTACAGAAGCGTACACCGTTGAGGGTGTCTGTCGTTTCGTCTCCTCCATATAGGGCAACTAGGCACTTGTCACCGGTTGCTGCGACTTGTTGGTGTGTGGCATCTGTCTGGAGGAAAACTGTTGCTTGGTCCACTAAGGTTTGAGTTTACATGAAGTGGCCCACATTCTCATTTTCCCCTGCTAGAAGAGGGCAGAGATGGTGTCGCACCCAGTAAAGGTGTGGATGAAAAGTTCAAATCCAGGTAGTAGCTCCACTTTCCCTTTACTGAATGAGCTGGTAGAGAATTGGACGCAACCCACCTCACCTCTGCCATTCTTCTGGAAGTATATTTTTGTTTTAGTGGATCTTAGACCGCTGAGGAGCACGAGCAAATCCACATACTGTTCAAAGATGATGACCTGCTCATTGGAAAAGCAGTCACGAAGATTTCGCGGTCTGCGTCTTCTTTTGATGTTTTTGTGTCAATCCCCTCAAGAGCAACAGTAGAACAGGGATCCTCAATGAGACGAAGCTTGTTTTTGTCATTCGAGAGCTGTGATGATTGTCGATGCGTCAAATACAATTTCCGCTGATGATGTAGAATACCGCTGTGATCGCTCTGCCAATTTGGTGCTCTTTTGGGCGCCATCCTCACGATACCCGTCGAAGACCACACAGACACACACACATTTCTCCCAAAGTGGTTAAATATGTAACTTATGTAGCTTGCTGTGATAGCCCCTACCGAATCATTCCGATGTCGCACGACTTTATGGAGGAAGAATGCAAACTTGGGTATACATAGCCCTAATGGGTCCAAACAACATATAGATACTAAAAAGTCAGAGATACATCATGTTTTGCGAATTTAGCGATTTTTTTGTCGATTTTCACTGGGTTCAAAAGCATCACGAGAAATGGATAAAAAGCATCAAAAGCGAACTGGAATTGTCATCATTTGGTACTTTCCAATAGCGGAGATATCAGATCGATTGAGCAAACGTCCCGAGACAGATGTGTATATGTTTTCTAATTGGAAATTTTAGTTTGGAGAGCTTCGGCTTAAAGGCTTTTATCCAAAATCAATGACAGCATGAAGTTTCTAAGAAGATCTCTAAAACTGTCAGTACTCAATATCGAACCAAAAAATAAATGACATGTCTTTTTTTCTGATAAACAAAGGGAAACGTATCTCTTCACACACGTAATTTAGGCCACTTCAAATTATTTGAACAAGATATTCCTTTATCTATAGGCATAAATAGATAGTTTTTTAGGTGGCATGATCAATAGACAACTCAGTTTCTCCTCAGCAAGATGTACTTTAAACTATTACTTATTTTTTCGATAATTTGGGCCGTTCGAGCAGGTAAGCTTTTACTGTGCAAAATTTAATTGTATTGTGCGAGAAGAGAAGCTTATTCATTCATCCCCCCCCCCCCCCCCCATCCCGGAAACGGTAATCGTTTATTTTAAGCGGAGAAAAGCTGAAACGCGTTTTTTTATCGAATAGAAAGTGAAACCGAACATCCCATAGCATCAAATAGTATTGATTTTTATGTTTATAGGAACAATTTATTTTTCTAATGTTGTGTTAGGGTCACTTTACTCGCTTTGGTGTGTCAGTTGTAACGTGGAGTTGGGCGATGAATGCCCTTATGGCCCAACCATAAGCTGTGCAACGACGGACCACTATTCACGACCAATGTGTGTTCAATACCAACGTACTGACGGTAAAAATGTGGTAATAATATAACAATTCGCTATACATCGGCCATTTTGCAGAAAATGGGCAAGCATACCTAATAAGAAGTTGCGAGTTGTCCCAAGGAGGTGTGGCATGCGGACAGATAACAAGCAATGTTCCCAATTCCACAAACTGCGAAGAATGTGCGACACTATATTGCAATTATGCATATTAGCCATTTTACAGAACAAATCTTTTGTTAAATGTCGTTGATAATTTGTTTCAAATTTGGGAAAAATAAATAACATCCCAGCAAACACATTTATATATAAAATACATATAAATTATGTAAGAGCTTTTTAGATTTATATAAAACTGGAAGAAAAATAAGAGATATTTAATGGCAGGATGTCAACAATTTTCAAAATAATATATATGTCTATTAGATGTAAATTCTTCTATATCTGTAGCACATGAATTTATATACGATTTATGTATATTTTATGTAATATTTACATAAAAATATTAGTTGTAAAAGCGTTGCGATGACCAAATGGCAGCTACTCGAGAATAATGTAATTATTACCAATGTAAAAAATTATTTAAGCAGTTTCATACAAAAAAATGGAAAAACTACATTTTTACGTGCAACTGTACTTTTAATTAACTTAATTCTTGCACGAACCCGTTTTTACCTGAACTGAAAGCCGACAGTTTATTATGATATACCTATATACAGGTATGGAAAAATATTATCGGTGGATTGACTTATAATAAGTAAAACAAAGACAGTGCAATGAATTCACTAGTGCTAAGTGAGATAGAATACACAACAAACTAAAAGCGCTGATGCCATACATGCGTCTATTGAGTAGGGTAGTACAAGGCCTCCTAGGTGGCCTTGGCTGGTATTAATAACTATTGCAAATATGTATCTACAAATGGCAACATTGGTAACGTTATGTCTCTCTCACATTCATATAATGCTTATTGGGTCTCTTTCTAGCTCATTATAAGTCAATCCACCGATAATATGGGGAAGGTTTAGTGAAGTTAATATACTTGCTTGAAAAGTTTCCCTTAGCCGGATTCGAACCTTTGCGAGTGGGCGTTGCAAATTCCGAAATCCGACATGTGTTTTCTTTGTATCCGACATTGTACCACTGCGCTAATCTGAAACATCCCTTCTCTTTATTTCATAGTTCGTAACTTTGCGCTGTATCGCGTTATTGGTTTAAATTTTGTTTGATTATATCGTTGAGTGAAGTCTTATTCAATGATTATACCTACCTTTATGTTAAAAATGACCAGGATTCAATTTATTTTATATTATTTATTTTCTATATAAATTAGACGCATTTTAGTCGATACGGATCTAGTATTAAAGGTACGTGAACTACAATTTTTGGCGTTATAGGAAACACGTGCGTGCGATTACTTATGCGGCGCAAATAGAAACGGACTTAATTTTCGACCATACAATATATGTAATGATAATTTCTAATTATATTTACGGAAGGCATACATAAAAAATATGTAATACTTTTTACATATAAGATTTTACATATAACGTACATAAATCTAATCATATATATATGACAGTACATGAATTTCATGAGTAATATGTAATTATCTGTATGTATATATTATACGAATTTCTGTATATAGAATATCCTTAATTCAAACATTTTCTCATTTAACAACTGTAAATTTTATCCCCAACTATGTATAATAAACTGAAGCTCGCCTTTAGCTACAATTCCTTCTACTTTGTAATGGTTTATACAGGGTGATTCATTAAGAATGTCCAATCTCTGAATTGTAGATTCCAGACCTCAAAATATGATGATTCTGCCCAACATGCCTTATACAAATATTGCTAGTTTCCGAGATACCGGGTGTTTAAAGTTTAAATATGAATTTTGATTTTCGCAATAACAATTAATTAATGTGATTAAAAATAATAGACAAGGGTTATTTGATATGAAGAGATCTTTGCGAAAACGGATCATAAATAATAGTTTATTGTTGTTACACATTTAGAGAATAAATTTTTTTTTTTAATTAAAATTTATTGAACTGTTTAGAAGCAAATAACTCGATAACTGATCGAGTTACACGAATCAAACAAGAGTAACTTTTTTTTGTAGAATCTAACGCTTTTCCATATTTTATTATTAGTTTGCTAATAGTTCAGCCGAAAAAAATTTTTGCTTAGATTTACTAAACACAACCAAGTATAACTAGCGCCCTCTATTAGCAATGCTAAATTAGAGTCCAAATTGGCAATCCTCATGCAAAAAAAGGTAAAACTGCCAATTTTCAAAAAGAAATTGTGAAAAAATAGAAAGTTATTGCGAAAATCAAAATTCATATTTAAACTTTAAACACCCGGTATCTCGGAAACTATCAATATTTGTATAAGGCATGTTGGGCAGAATCATCATATTTCGAGGTCTGGAATCTACAGTTCAGAGATTGGACATTCTTAATGAATCACCCTGTATAAGCAACGAGTATATAATATGCATAGCTAAAGTAATGGGATTTTTCGTAGGTATGTACGTTGGGTTGCATATCACTTTATGTTTACATTTTTGTCCTAAAAGTAGTTTCAGGCTATTGAGAGACGGAGATAAAAGAATTCGTTTTTCTAAAAGGTCTTACAACCTTGCCATAAGTAGTTTAGTGTTTTCAAAGATACAGTACAGGTAAGCAGATTTGAATTGCATACCCCTGACAAAATTTCTTTTGAATTAAAAAAAGGTATATTTGAAACCAAAACAATAAGTCCGCAAACAAGTTATCGTTAAAGCAAGAATATCAAATGAATGGACAGGTAAATTTCACAACACCGCAAAATAAAAGCGGTAAAATTTTACAGGTAACTATTTTTTTTCGAGTTACATTACTTCGTTAGTCCTCTACTAGGTGGCCGACAATAGCGCTCTCTAAAGTACAGTGACTTTCTCTAAAGCGGCGGAATAACTTTTATCATGACGCCGTTTTTAAAGGGCATTGCTTATCTTACCTGTTATATACTCTTTGATATAAGTAAACCTCTCTTGTTGCCAATTTGGTGTGGCTGTAGAATGGTTTGACTAACAGCCAGGGGTTTACAAACTTTTCTTTTTCGGGTAGCAATAATCGGAGACCGGTTCCTTTACGGTCTAATAAAACAGTTGCTGGTGACAATGTATATAGAATGAATAATAAATTTACAATTAATTAAATATGAAAATAAACTAAAGAATGACTCTGGTATGAAGGGTGTTGGTTGAATCCGACCCAAATGTCACTTCCTCACGGTCGCTGTTTGACAGAGATGATTCTGCAATTTATGCTAGTTAAATAAAATTCAATTAATAAATTATTTGTATCCTATGTATCATTAAATATTGGTGTAATATTGGCATTTGAGTGTAAATATAGTGGTAGATTATTAATGTACAATATTGTCCCCACATTGAAATGTGAACAATTTTACATATTGGCTTCTATTATTTCAATATTGAGGAACATAATTGTACAATATTGGCCCATTATTGTTTTATAATGTGTCCCAAAATAGTAGGAGAGGGGTGACCTCCACCAGTGCACCACCAAAGAGCCCTAACTGCTCTGAGGGACTATTTCCCAGCGCGCAGCGCTTGCAGGGCTCCATGTGCTCCGGTGGCTCCTTCCTCAGGACCCCATTCACTTCGTGTAGACTCGGAGGAGATCGGTGATGCCGAAAAAACCTTCTGCTTCAAGTAGAACTCGAACCATCGATCACTCGGTTTAGAAGTCAGCCATGAACAACTGAGCTACGGAAACTTACATAATTTTGGAATTTTAAAATATTGAGGAGGGCGTGCAACGTGCATATTATATTTTGATTATTTTGATATCTCTAAATCGGCGAAAATTAACATTCGGCGGATTTAAAAAAATTATCATAACGTTATTATTTATGAATATTTTTTAAATGTAGCCTAAATATATCACTTTAAATATAGGTACAGTAATATTGAAAACACAGTATTGTTATGTTATTGATAAATAAATATTGACTTTATATTGTATAGTAAAATTTACTAAATATTGTAAATATGTAGGTATGCTATATTGCTGAAATATCGATTTTCAATACAGGGCGGCCCATTGAAAAGGTAACACGCCTGTTTTGGGACACTTAGACCAGTTTCTTAAAAAAACGCTCGGACACGTAGATTTTCTATTTTTGGGGGACAACTTTTGATGTCAAATTTGACTTTGTCAGGTGAACCCCCTAGCCCCAGCAACCCCTAACTCAATAATTTAAATAGGGAAAAGGAGTCGAACGACCCCTCATTTGAAGCATCTTTTAATTCTCTATTCGACAGTATGACCGAAATTAGTTTTATTCCATTTTTTCCACCTCCATGAAAAGCACCCTCTAGAATCTAGATTAACTAAGATGAGGGTGTTCTTTAGGAAAAATCCTGAAATATGCCGTTCAAAAGGTCAAAGGTGGCGTGTCTCAGGATTTTTCCTAAACAACACCCTAGCTCACCTTAGAATCTAGAGGGTGCTATTCATGGGGGCGAAAAAAAAATTGAGTAAATCTAATTTTCATTTATACTGTCAAATAGAGAATTAAAAGACGCTTCAAATGAGGGGTCGCTCGACACCCTTCCCTATTTAAATTCTTGAGTTAGGGGTTGTTGGGGCTAGGGGGTTGACCTGACAAAGTCAAATTTGACATCAAAATGTGCCGTTCAAAAGGTCAAAAGTGACGTGTTTCAGGATTTTTCCTAAACAACACCCCCACCTTAGTTAATCTGGAGGGTGCTTTTCATCGGGGCAAAAAAAAATTGAATAAAACTAATTTTCATTTGTACTTTCGAATAGAGAATTAAAAGACGCTTCAAATGAGGAGTCGCTCGACTCCTTTTCCCTATTTAAATTATTGAATTGGGGGTTGCTGAGGCTAGGGGGTTCACCTGACAAAGTCAAATTTGACATCAAAAATTGTCCCCCAAAAAAGAAAATCGACGTGCCCGAGCGTTTTTTTAAGAAACTGGTCTAAGTGTCCCAAAACAGGCGTGTTACCTTTTCAATGGGCCACCCTGTATTTATAGTAGTACATATTGTACACGCAACATTGGTACATTGTTGTATGTACAATATTTGAATTTACATTGAATATCAATATTTACTTAATATTACAAATATGTATCTTATATTGCTTAAATACAGATTTTCAATATACAGGGTGACCATTTAGTAGTCCGTTCTTCAAGTATGGCTTTATTGTTAAATTTACTAAAAAATAAATATACGGGATGGCAATTTGGTTGGATGAAGCACATTTGCAAATTAGTTAGACACATACAGGGTGTCTCCAAAAAGTATGGTGCATAAAACGTATATTTTTTAAATGGAATGACCCACTTTTATTAAGTTTTTTTTTTAACCTTGGGTGAACTTTTTAGTCGTACATTATACGCTTTTTATTAACGTCTTGTTTTTGTTTCTAGGGAAGTTCGGTGGTTGACTTGGGTTGAATCAGAGTATTCAACCGTGACGAAACATTAAATTATTTCATACAGGACGTTCACTTTTTTTTGCTCCAAACATCGACATTTTCAAACTAATTTTTCTTCATTTTTTTTAAATAGGACACCCTATTTATTATTGCATAAACTTGGAATCCCCGGTAAGCATTTTCTTCTTCTTTCCTTTTCAACTGTTGAGCACGTTGAATGACATTAAAATGCACCTTTTTCGATAGCCGTATCGTTGTAATGACTCAATTGTAGTAATAAAGTTTACTGTATTCTTCATAACAAAAAATCTTATCTAATTAACAAAACATATCTTATTTCTGACACCCAAAACCTTCTTCCTCCAACCGCCTGTCTTTCCCCCTTCTTTCCACCTTTTTCTTCCTTTATAACACCTCCTTCATCCATCCCAATCCTT
Source organism: Pyrocoelia pectoralis (assembly GCA_036250285.1). Classification (NCBI taxonomy): domain Eukaryota; kingdom Metazoa; phylum Arthropoda; class Insecta; order Coleoptera; family Lampyridae; genus Pyrocoelia; species Pyrocoelia pectoralis. The sequence continues at coordinate 7,814,429 of CM070083.1, forward strand.
CCCCCTTTTCTCCTAGTATCGCCCTTCTTTCCCTTCTCTCTTGTCTCAACTCTTCGCATTACCGCATCATATGCCACATGCTTTCCCTCCCTTCCCTGCACATTCTACAAACCATTTTCTCATCCTCCCACCACTACCGATTTTCATTCTCCTCATTTCCGCACCTAAATCTCGCCACAATTCTTTTCTCCTTCAATCCCACCTCCTCTACCATCTCTCTTCCTTCCTCGCTTCTTCTTTCCACCTCCTCCCTCGCATCCCCCACCCTCTCATATTATAATCTCCTGTCCTCTTGTCCATACTTTATCCGTTTCTCCCTCATATCCTTCATAGATTCGTTCACCATTATTATTTCTGTCTTCTTTCTGATCTCCTCCTCGTACTTCACCGCTCTTTTCCCGCCTGCCCCCTTACTTTTCGACTTTCGCCTCTCCCCTTATGTACCCCGGCGTCTCTCTGTCCAGCCCCAACGTCCATCTCCAATACTTCTCCTGAAGCTTCTCGAAACTCTCCCACTCCCTCCACCCCCATATCTCCGCCCTGTATCCCATCACGCTCCTCACCAACTCCCCACTATCCTATTTCCCTTCTTAGCCAGTTCCCTTATGTGGCATCGTCCTTATAGTCATACCTCATTATACATATATCCCAAATACTTCCACTCATTTACACTTTCCAACTCGTCCTCCCCCCATCACCATTTTTCCTTCCCTCCCCTGCCTCTTCTTTTCTGGAATACTATATTATTTTGGTCTTTACCACATTCACCCTTAGGTCCTTTTTCTCCAAATACCCGTTCACACTTCCATTGCCCCCCCATTTCTTTTTCACTGTCCGCCATTACCACCACATCATGAGCGTACGCTAGTGCCCACACTCTACCTTCCTATCGCCACCCCTCCCCTTTGATGTCTAATGCAACTTCTCCTCCAGGTCCCCTAAGTATAACGCGAATAGGCTTGGACTCAACGGGCATCCCTGTCTCAGTCCTTTCGTCGTCCAAAAACTTCTCCCTTCCTCTCCCCTACCACCAGTAATACACCTTGTTTCCTCATACAATTCCTCTATCCCCATCACCAGCTCTTCTACTATCTCATATTTCCTCAACACCCCTCACATTTTCTTCCTATTTACACTGTCGAAGGCTGCCTTTTTATCCATAAACAACCCAAATATCTCCCCCTTTTCTTTCCATCACCTCATTCACCATCTGCTTCAGGATGTAAATATTATCCAGCGCCCTCCTTCCTTCTCTAAACCTCGCCTGCCAGTCCTGTACCAGTCTCTTTTCCACTACTTCCTTCTCCAATCTCACTCTCAGCACATCCGCGTATATTTTATACTCCGCACTCATAATGCTCACTCCCCATAACCCTTCACCTTCTTTCTCACCCTCTTTTATTTATCGGCACTATCCTGCCTCTTCAAATTCACTCTAACTAAATGAACAGTTAGTTATTATAAATAAATAAAATATACTTCTGTCCCGGGAACTAACACTACTTTTCCCCTCGCTACCGTAATTCGTCAGCATCAGCACATTCCATTATCATCAGCAAAAAAGGCTTTATAAAACCATCCCATCGAAACAAATTTAAACAAATTACGACGGGAAACGTTTAAAATCGAGCTGCTAAAGGCGGTACATCACAAATACGTTTATATTTTGATAAGTCTTACTAATAGGACACTGTCGAATGGAGAGACCTACCACTAAGTTACACTTGGGCGAACGTGTAGCGGTTGTAAGAGAAAGGAGAGACACCACTCAAATGTGTCTGTGCAAGACATACAATACCTCAAGACACAGCTTTGGAAAAAGAAATATGCACCGAAGAACGTGAACGTTACAAAATTCCTATACACTTCACAAATGCACTATGGCAACTTTTTTTTTAGTCTTATGAATATAGTATAAACAGCACACAGATTACAAAAAAAAAAAATTGTCCAGTCAACGAATGCTCAAAAAGGGGGTGTGGAAGGAAAGTCCGAAAGCAGAAAGTTTGACTTCGGAACTTTGTTTGGGCTAGTTAGGAGGTAATCATACTAAAAGTCCTCACCCCTAGGAGGTGAGCCCGAGGAATGTCGAATCATGATGAGAAGATTCTGTTAAATCATCACCACCATCGTCATCGTCGTCCTCCAACATGGGGATGCCATTGATGCAACTTCCGTGGCAATTTTGGCAAATGGTAGAGCACAGAATTGAAGCCTTTCTACACCAACATCTACCGGTACTGCAATCTGTGGTACACCGGCAAAATATTAGTTTTAAGATTTCTTCCGGTGCAGCTGGGTCTTTGGTTTGGACAGGAATCAGAAGGTTGCTTCGATTGCCTGATATCTCAGCATGTATATAATCTTTCATCAAACTGACTATTTGGAAATACTGAACCCAGAGTTTCGATGTCAGTCCTTGACCAGAAAGCTTTGCCAGCTCATTTGCAAACTTGGAGGCAATGGATGTGAGGTGTTTATTGATTTTCAACGCATCTAGCGACGGAGTATCATCCAGCAAAAGTTCATTTATGCCTGTCAGCTCTTCATCTGTGATGGGAATTTGGCTCAGTATGATATTTGACAAAGCTGTTTGTACTAGCAAGTGCCCACGGACTGCTCTGGCAAAGGCCTGACCTTGCAGCATCTTATCAACTAAGTTTGGAGCATAGACGGTGCTCATGAGTTCCTTCAAACCACTGCCATTCATAAGGTAGCCAATGCACCCCAAAAATGACATCAATAGATGAAATCCTCCTAGTCGAATGACACACTGAGAAAGCATTGAGTCAGATGCAACTATTTTACGAGCTTTCCAGTACAGAGGTTGGTCGAAAGTGATAATCACGCAACTCTGTTTGATTTCAGAGGACACTTTTCCTGCATATTGTAATACAGAGTACACTGTGGTCTCATCAGAAGGAGGGGCATTAATGAATGGAAGGGGGAGTACTTTGGCTTTCTCGCTGTAACACCCCTTTGTTATGGCAATCATGAATCCTTTCCATTCTGGAATTGAAATATCTTGTGACTTGGCAAAGAACCACAGCATGTCAAGTGGTTGAGGATCTAACAGTTGGAGTGTGATGTCGATGTGTTGAACTTTTATGCCTTCCAGACCCAGCGTACTCTTGGTAATGTTTCCTTTGTAAGTTCGCAGCGAAATGATTCCAAGCTTCCCACACTCGTCTGATGTGGGCTTTTTGGTCAATTTGGGTATTTGGTGACCTCTTTCGAAGGAACTGAGTGGGGTGAGGCACCTGATGCCACCCAAAGAATGGAAAGTGTTTAATCCATCAATGGTGCACACGGTATGTTCAGCATTGTCGAATACAAACTGGTTGAAGGACCCACGTTTAGAGTTAGGCTTCTCATGAGCCATAGCAGATAACTCTAATATTTGAGCTTCGTGATAGGATGATGAAAAACCCAAATTAGCGAGAAGATTAACCAACGTTTTTGAACCAAACCTTCTATAAACAAGAAGGGATAGGCTATTCATAATGGAAGAAACGTGGCCGAACAATGGAAATAATGGTGTGTGCTATGGCAATGCATTTCTTCTGTGTCTCTGTTGTTTTTTTTGTTTTTTTCATAGTCACTTCCTCCAGGAACGTTTGAAGAGTTGCAGGAACATTATGTGCATCCTTCAGGAAATCATCACTGGGGGGGTATGTTGTAGCATCATACACTTTACTCTGTATATCCTGCCTAATGATCTCAGCTGCCTTCTTGACAATCCTGAGTCGCTCATCACTTCCCTCTTTATCCCTAGTCTCATACCAAGAATCACTCAACAGTTTGAGTCCAGTGTCTCTAAAGCATATGGTAGAAACCTTGTGTTGATTACTTCCTGGTGATACTGTAATACGATCTCCAAATTCTGCCAACAACTTGGCTTTTATAGTTTTGTCATTTGGCACTTTCCCTGATACTGCAGCTCGTAATTCCTCGATGGAGAACTGACAATCACTGTTATACTGATTAATATCATTCATGGCTTCAGTGATGTAAGTAGAACTGTCGACTGAGTCCGTTTGTGTTTTGTACAATGGCCTGAAAAATGATTTGCGACATTAATCGTGGTATGAGGCTTCCTCCGCAACCAAATCAATTATAGAGGCTAAACGACCAACTACCTCTTCACCCCATTCATCTCGTCTTGAATGTTCAGCCTCAGTGCAGGAGTCTTTAAAGGTTGCTATGTTTCTAACCGTGTAAACTGTCTTTCGCTTCTCAACGGGTTTTTTCTTCTCATCAGCGAATGAACACTTGCAAAAAAAGACATCGAGTCTTGTCAAATGTCGGTGTTGATGACCTCAGAGTGGGAGTTAAAGAGGGCCCTGCTGAAAACTGATCATGTTTTTTAAGCTGAGCTTTAATGCTCTCAGGTCTTGTGTAATGTTTTCTACATGAAGTGTGCACCTTGAGTGATTTTAACCCTTTGAGAAAATCGCTCTGGTCATTTCTTTGCTTACTGGCAGATATTAGAGAATTAATTCCCTTTTCACTAACATTTGAAACGTTTGTGTTTCCTTCATCCAACACCTCATCACAAATGAAGCATTTATCTGTCATCTCAGAAAAACACACGGCAAACAAGTTATTTTCCAACGGTGGTTAAACTGATCAAACTAAGCGAAAACGCTTCGGAACGTAGAGACACGCTATTTGGAAATGAACTAAGCCAATGAGCCGTGAAATCATTCAAACCTTCAACAATATCTGTTGGCAACAAGACGTCACTGGGCATTCTTATTTGTGCCTTAGAAGCTTCACTTCAAACCGCTTTGCCTTCTATGCCTTCTATTCACACCCTGACTTTTGTCTTTTTCTTCTCAAGTCGTAGATAAATCAAAAGATAGGTTGGTGAAGACACTTCCGATTGTGGCCGGCACTATGTTTCTTCTGTAACCTGAAATGGAGGGTTGAACTGAGAAATTGCGAAAATAATGAACTGTGCACTGTTGAATTGAAAATTCTTAAATTATCAGAAATTTCTTAAATTGATATAACTTTTGACCGGTTGATGATAAATTAGCATATGTATATATATTGTTAAAGACCATTTAATTCTCTACAAGATTCTTTAGGGGTACATTCCTCTCAGACGAACTGTATTCAAGTCACAGAGTAATGAATGATAAAAACAATTTTTTGCGAATTGTACATTTTCCGGAGCTTATATCTCAATAACGACTGAGAATTGGTAAAAGAAGTATATAATCAAAGTTGTAGAGAATTTCATCAGCTTTCATTCCGTATTCGAGGAAAAAAATCCTACGACGCACCGTTTTCGAGATATAAGCGGAAAACTGAAAAACGGGATCCACCCCTATGGCTCACCTCCTAGGGGTGGGGACTTTTAGTATGTTTACCTCCTAACTAGTCCTAACAAAGTTCCGAAGTCAAACTTTCTGCTTTCGAACTTTCCATCCACAATCATTCGTTTCCTGGACTGATCTGAATTTTGAAAATTTGGGTAATGGGGTTTTCGGGCTGACGTCTACGTAACACTTCCGGTTTTTCCGGAAATGACGCCAACTTTGTTATTTTAAATGTAACACCCTATATATTATTCCGATTTTGCATTCTACGTAAAATTTTAGGTAGACTTTCACCAAGTTTTCTTATTCATAAAATTAACCGTTTCCGAGGTGTTTAATTTTCTTAATAAAAATTTGTTTGTATGTTTAAAACTGGTTGCATATAAACCAATGAGGATGAAGGTCAAAGCTGCCCTATGTTTTCCTTCACTACCTTCTTAAATGGAACATAGAGAGTATGTACTTTGTAATTTTGGAAACCGATAGGTACACTATTTTTCCCAGACAAAAGGACAAAACGGCGAGAGGAAGATCCTTACCTATCCTTTTCGAAAGGTAAAATATTGAAACAAAGCCTAAATGCTGAAGGCCCTCTCCTCGCCCTTTAGTTATACAAATGCTGGACATTTTTGAGCAAATCGGTATAATCGGCGAGTGTAGAGTTTCCAGAGAAACAAGGCAAGAATAAGAGAAGCAGATGTTTTTATGACAAGATATAAAGTTTTTGTTCCATTTTGAAAACATTTTTGGGTTGTCGCGTCACAGTAACTCCATAAAAAAGGTTTCAATAAGTCTTCTGTACGATACCTATGTAACGGAAATGTTTTCAATATTATCGTTTCCACGAGTTTTTTTTAAACATTTGTTTCAATTTTTTACAACGTAAAAGAGATAAATAAATCAATGAGATTAAGCAATTATGAAACAAATAAAGCACTAGAACCGCGATGCCCTTGAACAGAGCGACATATGTGATTGTCAAGCCAAAATTGCTTATTTTTTATTTATCGATGCCACACCGATGCTTAAAGTTTAGATCATTTTTTTCACCTTTTAGACTTGACAACAAGGTTCTAGCTTTAAGAAATACCAATAGATCTACCAATATAACTTGTAACGGGAAATAGGGCAATGGCCATACTCCCATGGCCATAAAAAATACTAAATACTCTCGAGTAGATCGTATTGTAATAGGAAATTAGGTATATAAAAAAAAAATTTCATGTTTTTATACAATCTGTCGAAATGTGACATTCAGTAGGTGATTTAACATACATAGAATTAAATTAAATATTAAATATGAGAGTCATGTAGGTAGGAGCTGCGTCCATTGATTACACTCCTTTATTACTTATATAATAGTTTAGCATAAACATACTGAGGTAACCACACCCGAGACGTTGACGAAGTTTGCAAGCTTTGGCAACATCCAACACCAGGCCGCAATTGGTGGCAACATTGCTCGGTTGACAGAGTGCACTTCATGCATTTTTAAACTGCAACGAGATCTATTGCTGGCTTACCTTTGAAGGGTTAACATCATTTACAGTTTTTAGCATTTTTCATTTTGCTTTTGTTTGTGATGTGTTTTTATCGCAAGGTAGTACCGTTTTTAATTTAATGCATATTTGAACTTGTTAATTATTTGAACCATTCTTATTTTGTTTAATTGTAAAATATGTTGTACATTCTTGTAATTTTTGTCTCAGTGTTGAACAGTTGTTGCTTGCATTTGTTTTCGCGCGTAAAGTATTGTTTTTTGCTTGATGTAGGTCTGTCGGCATTACCTTAGCTTTTATTCTAAATATGTAATTGAAAATGGTATTTTTTGTAGGCACCGAAAGGCCTGGACTGGATCAGTGTGCGATGCAAGTACGGTCCTGTCATGAGCAAATGTACCGACCATGGTGTCAGGGGTTGTCGGAAAATCCGCCGTGAAAATTAAGTAGGTAAAATTTTGGGCCCAGGACACTGCCTCGGGGCACTCCTGAATTGACGGGATATGGGTTCGTTAGAGCGCTGCCATCTCTGACCATGAATTATCTATTCAAGAGCAGTTCATTGTAGTCTGGTGGAAAAAGTGTCTTGATTTTGAAAAGGAGTCCCGCGTAACATACCTTATCTAAGGCCTGTTGAGCATTAAGGAATGTTGCAACACAATATTGAAGTCTTGAGTAATTCGGGCTACTACGCTGTGGACTTTTAAGCAAATCGGTGTAATCGCTAAGTGTAGAGTTTTTCGAGAAACAAGGCAAGAATAAGAGAAGCAAATGTTTTTGGCGGAGTGTTGACTGAAAGGTACAAAGTTTTTTTCTATTTAGAAAACATTTTTAGGTTGTCGAGTCACAATAATTTCATAGAAAAGGTTTCAATAAGTCTTCTGTATTATATGTAATGGAAACGTTTTCAATATTATCGTTTTCAAGGTTTTTTTTAAGTGATCTGATATAGAAGAGTATTTGTTTCAATTTTTTGCAACGTAAAAGAGATAAATAAATCAATGAGATTAAACAATTATGAAACAAATAAAGCACTAGAACCGCGACGCCCTTGAACAAAGCGACACGTGGTGATCAAGCCAAAATTGCTTCTTTTTTAATTTATCGATGCCACACCGATGCTTTAAAGTTCAGATCCTGATGCAGGAGTGTATTCCAAAACACTTTCTTTTCCTGGCCTGAAGGCTGGACCCTTTACAATTAACGCCTGGTTTCAAATGGATTTTAAGAAAGAGAAAAATTTATATGCTTAGCCTCACTAGTCTCCGGTTTCTAGTCAATGACTCTATAATATTAAGCCTCTGTCTAATCACAATCATGTGTCGAAAAATGTTTAAAATGAGACCCCGCATTGAACTTAGAAGGGTGGAACGTTGGAGGATTTTGTTATGGGTTTTGGAAAGATTCGTGTCCCGGTTCAGGGTTCTATTGAATGTTACTCCTAGATAGGTGACATTGTATGAGAGTGTTAGTGTTGTCCCTCCTAATACCAGACGGATGTCATCGTGTTGTTGGCGAGTACGCCGACTGTAGTGTGGCTGGCGAAAGACTATTGTTTGTGTTTTTGGTGGAATGAGCTGGATTTTCCAGCAGTCAGACCGCTTAAAGATTTGAAGAAATGTTACGAGGGGTGAACCCTATGGCACTCCGCTGAGTGGCATGATTGAATGGGAACTATTGTCATCTACCTTAATTCCAACCGAGCGCTTTGAGAGGTAGGAACTTTATCAATAGGGCGCTCATTTCGATTGATCGTAGCTTGTGTATGAGACCAGCGTGACAAACACTGTCAAAGTTAAATGCCCGCTTCGTGTCAAGAAAGACAACCAGCTTGCCCTGCCTGTACGCAGCGATTCGGTTGCTTCGTAGTGGAGCTTGGGTAGATATTTGAAGTCTGAAACTAAATTGGGACGTAGGAAGTAGGTTATTTGTTTCCGTGAAGTCACGAAAGCGCTGGACGATGATTTGCTTTCTAGAAATTTACCGTTTGTCGTCGAAATTAGGTTTTCTACCCTTCGCCGGAAAAGGCTTCTGTTTCTCTAGCCTAATTGGGAAGTTGCTCGGAACCAGTTTTCCTCTGATACAATAATTAGGTTACCGATTTGTGCCGGTAGTCGCCGGGCTTGGGGTAGATGATGTAGGTTTTCATTAAGTATGGGCGTCATCGGAGATGGTATCCTTAAGTGATTGGATCGCTCGATTTAGATCTTGGGGTGTGGTAAGTACGAGATTTTCGGTTAGATTGCTGGAAATTTAATGGGTTAAAGCTGCCCAGTCAGCGTTGACTGCACAAAATGTGGTCGATTATGCTCCAGGCTTTAAAATTTTGGGTCTCATTCCCTTATTACTCGAGTATGGATAAGGAAAATTGGGAGGTTGCGCTAAATTCCATACTTTTGAAACAGAGTCACAGTTACATTCCTACTCCCTGCTTTTCTGACAAGTAACACTTCTTATTCTCCTTGCCTCGTGAAGAGAAGATAAAAAGGTATAAAGAGTACCTGCTCCATCATTTTATCTTACATTCTTCTCGATCTTCCGACCTCTTTCCTTAATTTCTTAATTAGGTATCTTTATTTGAAGGAGAAAACGGGAGTCGAAGGAAAGGGCCCCGTGATACACGTGTAAACCAGATTTTTCGTGCGAAGTTAGGGCATAAAGTTTTACTACTGATGCCTTTCTCTTCATCTTCTTAGTATGCCGTAACTTTCGTTATTCTTTTGCTAATCGACTGTAGAAGCCTTAATAATCTCTTGACAATTTGTTTTAAGTTAGGCAAATGCTAATTCCCACTGCCTGAAGAAGAATGAAGCCCTGTCTTGCTTCAAATATGTATCGATTGACAGTATAATCTTCTTACTAGTAGGGGAAGAATAAAAAAAATTCTGAATGGCTTTGCACTGGATTACACAACTAAGAACCTTTCGCTCTTCTACCAGCTAGTAATATTATTCTTCTCCTTATCTTGTGTAGGCGGACGATCATTTCTACGTAACCACCTTACATTCTTCCCGATTTTTCCCATCTGCTCTTAATTTTATCTTTAACTAGGAGAGAAGGAAACGTGAGTGGGAAGTAAAGATAGAAAGTCAAAATTTTGGGGCAAAGCAGAAGCATAAAGTTTTATAACCGATACCTTCTTCTTCAAATTTTAATGTGCTATAACGTTCTTGGTGACTTAGGAAGAATTAGAATCTTCTCAAAATTTGTTTCAAATTATACAATTGAACGTCCGCGCAAGCGTGCACAATGTGTCTTCCATAAGGATTTATCCTTCTCACCTCAAATATTGTAGTGGGTTTTCCCAGGACTCGTGGCCGATGCGAATGGTGAAGTTTCCGGAAGTTCGGTCGATCGTAGTCGTAGTCGAAGTGTTGTTTAAAGATGTACACAACAGAATTGTCCATCAGTTATCTTTTCTTGGAGTAGCAGACTCGTACTGACTCCAAATAGCTGTACTGGGGAAGATACCCACAAAGTTATTTCCGAGGGTGGCGACTATATAAGAGGCCACTGTATAAGATGGGACAGTCTAAAGGGGAGAAAATGGAGACGGCATGAAGCAACCGAATTTGAGTAGTTTCAACAAATGTACCACATCATCAAAAAGTGTTTCAGAGGGATTGCAGGATGTAATACTTGACCAAGGTCTGCCTTACATCGTATCTGTAACTGTAAGGCCCTATGACGTTTATTGCATTTCTCGACGACCTTTTTAAGGGCTTCTTAATCGATTTGGGTTGACTTTCTCTAAACCTGTTGTTTTAAAGGGACTTGTTTGGTGAAGTCTGCCTTAGGTAGTTCTTAATTCCTATAAACTCTTATCCGAGTGATGAAGTTACGAACCTAAGAAACTCTAAAAAAATTGTTCAATTCAAACGGTATTTTATTATTTTGGATATAATTTTGCTCTCGAAATGGGAATTTGTTTATATCATTTTTATGAAATTAAAATTGATTTATCTATATAGGATTTCGACATGAGTTAAGTAAAAAAATATAGATTAGGAGGCGTTAAGTGGTTTAGTATCTCGAAAATCTTTAACAAAATTTAAATTTCAAACCTTATCTCAGCATTGTGATATCGTGGTAAAAACAAAACACTAAAAACAGTATTATTACATCATTGTGTTTAATATGCAGACGAGACCATTTGGTTGCACCCAGATAGAAAAATCGCCCACACCCACAGACCTCTTTTTTTCCTGAGGATTAGAGATAATCTTTTGTTCCCTTTAGTTCTAAACTGAGTATGTGTATATAATGCTTACCAACTTGCTGTGGGCGTCTCCTCGCATTATTCAGGAGGTAGTCCAGTCGACAGGTAGTTTCAGATAGAAAATGGTGGGAAGTAATGAAACTTTTGGGATGTTGTATCAGGGATGGTTAATTAACATTTTCTCACCCCTCGAGGACCCGGTGCGAAAAGAAGGGGGAGACTGCAAATTTTTCGACATTCCTCCAGTTTTCCCTCAATAACTTTTTTCCCTTACATCTTACGGCAAAAGATCACTTTTCAAAATTCGCTAAAAAATGACGAATTTCGTCTTATTTCTTCTATTATACGGGTTATACTCCAAATTATCATGAAATGTTGTTGTAATTATGGTTCCTGGCAACACCCTACCCCCTACCCACATCAAACCCCACTTCACAAAAGCTAATTTTCTTCTCCGATGAAAGCCAACTATATTCACATCATATGTTTGCATTGATTTTAGTTACTTTACGGATCGACAACCCCCCCCCCCCCCCCCTAATTATCTCGGAGCAGGTACAAAAAAGACTACGTCCTTTCGTGGAAAAAAATTTATGTCATTAACAATACATTCCTGTAGGGATTTCTTAGCCGTTTCTTCTGCTTGTAACAACTCGTCGCCCCCTGAGCGATCAAGCTGTCAATGACGTCGTCGTATTCGTCTACTAAATCTGGTGATTCCTCCTCATACAAATCAGTGGCGGGGCGTTTTCGCAAGAGTGATCTGTGCAGTGCTTGCACATTGATGAGCACCGGAGACCTGCTTTCTTGCAGCTGCACGGTCCGGTGCTACAGCCTTTTCTGCACTTGCAGCATTTCTGGCTGTGCTGAATTGTAGTACCTACCCCTCGCGTGGTTAGGCCCCAGCTCCAAATAACAAAGAAGTTTATTGCCTAACTGCCCCTGCACTTGGCGGAGGGAGTGGTACTTGGCAGCGTCACTTGTTGGTCGCTATTAGAAATTTACCCTTTGTCACTGATCATGTGAATAAGCGGTACGTCGTCGAGGTTGTCATTGCCTATGTAGCCTCCATAAACTGCTACCAGGAACTTTTCTCCAGCGTCGCTGAAGAGTAGCGTTTGGTGTGAGAAACGCAGCCACTGCTCCAGAGAGAGAGGTTCTTGCCCAATCTACGGTATTGACGTGGTATCACAACCACTCACTGCGTGTAGGAAAAAACATATCTTTGGGGGGAAAAGAGCAGGAACTCGGCGAGTAGAGGACACTGGGAGCAATGACTCTTCCATTTTTCTGAAGGTGGATGTTCCTTGTGGACGTACCTAATGCTGTTAACAGAATAACCATGTCCACATCTTCAGCAGTAATGATGACGCTGTCGAATTCGCTGACCTTGGATATGGCGGTGTTGACGATTATCACGTCGGCGTCCTCATATGCCTGCTTCACTTCGAAGCTAGTATCCGCCATTCGTGTCATGAACATCGAAATGAATGCGCTCTTATTGGGATCGTTTGCCAAGAACTTTTCTTGTGCTATGGCCACCATGGTGGATGAGGAGTACACGACTTTGGTTGCTGATTGTAATGTAGAACGGCGAGCACGTTCTTCGGCTTTGGTACTTTGATAACCGGCTCAAGATAAAGACAACATATGATATATTTTTATAAATCAGAAAAAAAAGATCCCTTCAAAAATGTAATAATATACAGGATGTTACATTTAAAAAATACATCATATTTTTGTATTGCCCTGTAAACGGTGAGTAACTGAACTATTAATAGCATTTTAAGAAAATTCAGTTAGAACCATACAACTTTCATATTATAACTTCTTTTCTACGAGCAATAATAACGATAATAAGGGGTGGATAATTTATAGTGAATAATCCTGTACGTGGAGAACATCATCTTGAAAGTGGTTGTGGGAGTTTTGTTCCACACCACTTTACGTAACGGGTATCGTCCATCAATCACGTTACATTTCCTGTCGCCAAGGTTGACTTCCTGTATGGGAGTGAAGAGTGAGTTACTTACATTGCAGACTTCGTTCCCTTGCACATTCAATCCTCGTGAAGAGTGATGACCTGGGGGGAGAGGGAGTTGTCCAAAGTTGGTGATTGTAACCGGGAACCACAATTACAACACTGCATGATAATTCGGGTGTAACAAAAGAAATAAGAAGGAATTTTGCACTTTTTTACATGTTTTAGCGATATTTGAAAAATGACCTTTCTTTGAAGCGCCATATCTCGGTGACGAATTGACATACAAACATGGTTCAACGGTCAAAATTATGGGACATTTAACGCTCTACAAAAAAGTATAGGGATGCTTTTGCCGTAAGACGTAAGGGAAAAAGCTATTGAGGGAAAACTGGAGAAATTTCGAAAAATGTGCAATCTCCCCCCCCCCCCCCCCTCTTTTTGCACAGGGTCCACGTGGTCCAAAACTTGAAAAAATGTTAATTAACCATCCCTGAACAACATCCAAAAGTTTCATTAACTTCCGACCTTTTTCCACCTAACTCCACTTTTCCAGACTGTCGAGTGGACTAAGGATGGTGTTTACTCCTTAGTTGAGATCCACCTAGAAACTGATTGGTTCATCCCTTACCGACCTATTTTCCCACAATGCACAAGCGGTTATTAACCTTACCTACTTCGACCTATATTCTTTTTTCCGTTTTCTACGAGTATCTGAAAAGAGGCAAGATATCTTCCGCATCGGACGTTTCACAGACGCTACAGATCCGTATCGCAGGACGACGTGGCTCTCGTGCTTCTCTATTGACCATTTCTTGAGAAATAGAGAACAATTAGTTGCCTAAGTTAGGATCCACACACCTCATCAAAACAATTTGTGTCTGGACTAATTTGCCCGTTGTTTTCTGCATCTCGCATGCCTAGTCTCTTTGGGTCGCACTAATACCCATTTGAATAAGTCGATTAACTACTCCTCACGTGTCTCAAACGCACTTCGGATGACGGTGCGAAGGGTTATCTACCGTTCCGTAATAACATCGAAATGTACCATATGGCTAACCTCCTAAGTCGTTAACATTTTGAATGTTGTAAGAATGCTATTGGGTTCGAAAGGAATCACGAGAAATTAATAAAAAGCATCGCAAACGAACTGGAATTATCATCATTTGGTACTTTCCAATAGCATCCCGCGATAGATGTGTTTTTTCTAAATGGAACATTTGTATTAACCAAAATCAATGAAGGCATGACGTTTGTGAGAAAAACTTTCAATATCGAACCAAAAATAAATGACACGTCCTTTTCACTGATAACCAAAAGAAAACGTATTCCGTATTAATTTAGGCCACTTGAAATTATTATTTTGAAGGAGATATGGCTTTATCTATAGGTATAAATAGGTAGTTTTTAGCTGGCATGATCAATAGACAACTCAGTTTCTCCTGAACAAGATGTACTTTAAACTATTACTTGTTTTTTCGATAATTTGTGGCATTAGAGCAGGTAAGCGTCTGATGATTTTGAAAGTTTCATTTTATTGTTTTTTCCTACAAACTTTATTAAACCGAATAAATTTCAACAAAATTAATTCGAAATTAGTATCTATAGTGAGTGGACTAAAGGTGGGCACGTTTAATTTCTGCAAGTGTGACGCGGTTTGGTACCCAGAGAGGGTTTATCGTTTTTTTAAAGCGGAGAATAGCTGAAGCGCGTTATTTTTTCGAATAGAAAGTGAAACCGAAGATCCCATGTCACAAAATAGTATTTTTGGCACCAACAGCCAGTTAATTTTTATGTTTATAGAAAAAAATTATTTTTCTACTATTGTTTTAGATTTAGACGAGGATGTAGACCCTAGAAAGTCGCTTTTGTGTGCCTATTGCGAAGTGGAGTTGGGAGGTAACTGCCCTGATGGAGACAACGTAACGTGTTATGAGTCACCCGACGATAAAGCACTAATGTGTGTTCAATACGAATATACTAACGGTAAAAAGTCCTAATAATATAATAATAATTCACTACACTGGGTATTTGCAGAAAATGGACAAACATTCCTAAAAAAAACATGCGACGCTGACATGGGCGACGGCACGGCATGCGAAAGGGTATCAGACTGGGTCGCCAATTCCACAAACTGTCAACAATGTGGGACACCATTTTGCTTGTAATTACGTATTGGCTGAATAATTAATCTTAAATAATACCGTTTATTTAGTGTTAATCATTATTTAGCTTCTTCTTTATATACTTATGTTAAGTTAGCCGCGCCGCTTTGCGCGCGCATTGTTCTTTTTAAGCCAGTCCTTACTCCTTGTCATAAATAAAGTGTTTTATTTATGGTCGTTGTTCGACAATTTGTATGGACGCACCATTTCCTTGTGTAGTATTACTCAACAATAAAACATTTTGCTAAAAAATTTTGGTCCTTCTCACCGATGATTGATAACCAGCTTCGAAAATTAGCATCATTAGAAGCATTACAAATTACAACACCATTGCCACAGACACAGCATAATAATAGGTGTTTTCTTTTTGCATCGCCACAGGGTTAGGTAAAGTCACAATCATCACGTGATTAAAGTCCCTTGCGTCATGTACACATTTCTGCCTCAGGTTAATATAAAACTTAAATAAAGCTTTTAAAACGAATAGGGTTATTGAGAACTGAGTCAAATTATTTTTATAAAACGAATGGTGTGTTATTGACAGAGCTGCCTTAAGTCTACCACAACGTGCAAAAAGAAAACACCTAATATATCTACTTACAGTAAAATAACTCTGTAATATTTCCTTTGTTATAAGAAAGACAAGGTCAATTTGTGGCAGCCATTTTTTAGTTTACAATATTGCAGGTCCGTAATAAAAGGAAGAAATGTAAAAAGAGACGTATTTTAATTTTAAGGTTATAATGCACGCATGAAAAAAATATTGCAAAGTTATCTTACCTTCCTTCATCCTTAGATAAATTGAAAAACCGCATTTCACTATTATAAGTTTTATTTATGTTTGCACCAACGAATATGCAACAGCGTTAATAATGGACTGTATAATTGCGTAATTTTCAGTATGCATGTGTTCATAGGAATAAAAGAAAGATTACAAATAAATGTTTATTCCACATATACCAAAATTAAAGTGTTAAATATAATAAATGCTAAATTAATAATTATTTGATTCTGGTGAAACGGTAAATACGTTCTGCAAAGAGAATGTGCAAGGTGCAACTACTATCAATAGAAAAAGAAAGGATTGATGGACTTACTTGCGTTTTAAGTAGATCCTTCGAAGTGGCATAAATTAAAGCTAGTTATGCCCCGTGAGTGTGAACGATAGCGTTTGACACGAACGGCACAAGATGATTTCTGCAGGTGGCGGCGATGATTTCGACGAATAAAATTACTGGGTGACGGCTGATTGTCGACCATACCCAACACCACTGGATCTTCTCACCAATGGCTTAATACGACGTGAAGCTTCGAATTCATTATGTACTATGTTTTCTTCGACGATTACAACTGCATAACAACCTCTTCGCTCGCTCGCTAACTTACACCGTTGAGTGAAAAATTATACACTCCACTCGATGCAACGCAAGTCGGGAAGGGATATCAACATCAACATGATAAGAAACAAGGTAACGCCAAGAATGTGATATACAGGATATTTATTATTTATAATTGATGGGACGCAACAATTTATACAATTTGTTGCTGCACAAACAACACCGACCGGTTTACGTATCATACTTACCTACAGGGTGTCTCACGGTCACGGTGACCACCCATTAGAATATTTCAGAAACTACTATCAAAGAACGTATATGTATATTACGTTCTTGTGCTACTATGATCTGAATTTTGGAAATTTGGGTAATGGGGTTTTCGGGCATGGCATCCTCAAATAAAATAATGGCGTCTACGTAACTGCACTTCCGGTTTTTCCGGGAATGACACCATCTTTGTTATTTTAAATGTAACACCCTATACATATATTATTCCGATTTTGCATTCTACATAAAATTTTAGGTGGACTTCCACCAAGTTTTCTTATTCATAAAATTAACCGTTTCCGAGGTGTTTAATTTTTTTAATAAAAATTTGTTTGTGTGTTTAAAACTGGTTGCATATAAACCAATGAGGATGAAGGTCAAAGCTGCCCTATGTTTTCCTTCACTGCCTTCTTAAATGGGACATAGAAAGTATGTACTTTGTAATTTTGGAAACCGATAGGTACACTATTTTTCCCAGACAAAAGGACAAAACGGCGAGAGGAAGATCCTTACCTATCCTTTTCGAAAGGTAAAATAGTGAAACAAAGCCTAAATGCTGAAGGCCCTCTCCTCGCCTTTTAGTTATACAAATGCTGGACGTTTTTGAGCAAATCGGTATAATCGGCGAGTGTAGAGTTTCCAGTGATACAAGGCAAGAATAAGAGAAGCAGATGTTTTTATGACAAGATATAAAGTTTTTTTTTCCATTTTGAAAACATTTTTGGGTTGTCGAGTCACAGTAACTCCATAAAAAAGGTTTCAATAAGTCTTCTGTATGATACCTATGTAACGGAAATGTTTTCAATATTATCGTTTCCACGAGTTTTTTTTAAGCATTTGTTTCAATTTTTTACAACGTAAAAGAGATAAATAAATCAATGAGATTAAGCAATTATGAAACAAATAAAACACTAGAACCGCGATGCCTTTGAACAGAGCGACATGTGTTTGTCAAGCCAAAATTGCTTATTTTTTATTTATCGATGCCACACCGATGCCTAAAGTTCAGATCCTTTTTTTCCCCTTTTAGACTTGACAACAAGGTTCTAGCTTTAAGAAATATCAATAGATCTACCAATATAACTTGTAACGGGAGATAGGGCAATGGCCATACTCCCTCATGCCAATAATAATGGCCATAAAAAATACTAAATACTCTCGAGTAGGGAAATTATAAAAAAAAAAAATTTCGTGTTTTTACAATCTGTCGAAATGTGACATTCGGTAGGTGATTTAACATACATAGAATTAAATTAAATATTAAATATGAGAGTCATGTAGGTAGAAGCTGCGTCCATTGATTACACTCCTTTATTACTTAGTCTAGTTTAGCATAAAACATACTGAGGTAACCACACCCGAGACGTTGACGAAGTTTGCAAGCTTTGGCAACATCCAACACCAAGCCGCAATTAGTGGCAACATTGCTCGGTTGACAGAGTGCACTTCATGCATTTTTAAACTGCAACGAGATCTATTGCTGGATTACCTTTGAAGTGTTAACATCATTTACAGTTTTTAGTATTTTTCCTTTTGCTTTTGTTTGTGATCACCACGTGTTTTTATCGCAAGGTAGTACCTACCGTTTTTAATTTAATGCATATTTGAACTTGTTAATTATTTGAACCATTCTTATTTTGTTTAATTGTAAAATATGTTGTACATTCTTGTAATTTTTGTCTCAGTGTTGAACAGTAAGTTGTTGCTTGCATTTGTTTTCGCGCGTAAAGTATTGTTTTTGCTTGATGTAGGTCTGTCGGCATTACCTTAGCTTTTATTCTAAATATGTAATTGAAAATGGTATTTCTTGTAGGCGCCGAAAGGCCTGGACTGGATCAGTGTGCGATGAAAGTACGGCCCTGTCATGAGCAAATGTACCGACCATGGTGTCAGGGGTTGTCGGAAAATCCGCCGTGAAAATTAAGTAAAATATTGGGCCCAGGACACTGCCTCGGGGCACTCCTGAATTGACGGGATATGGGTTTGTTAGAGCGCTGCCATCTCTGACCATGAATTATCTATTCAAGAGCAGTTCATTGTAGTCTGGTGGAAAAAGTGTCTTGATTTTGAAAAGGAGTCCCGCTTGCCATACCTTATCGAAGGCCTGTTGAACATTAAGGAATGTTACAACACAATATTGAAGTCTTGAGTAATTCGGGCTACTACGCTGTGGACTTTTAAGCAAATCGGTGTAATCGCTGAGTGTAGAGTTTCCCGGGAAACAAGGCAAGAATAAGAGAAGCAGATGTTTTTGGCGGAGTGTTGACTGACAGGTACAAAGTTTTTTTCTATTTAGAAAACATTTTTGGGTTGTCGAGTCACAATAATTTCATAGAAAAGGTTTCAATAAGTCTTCTGTATTATATGTAATGGAATATTATCGTTTTCAAGGTTTTTTTTAAGTGATCAGATATAGAAGAGTATTTGTTTCAATTTTTTGCAACGTAAAAGAGATAAATAAATCAATGAGATTAAACAATAATGAAACAAATAAAGCACTAGAACCGCGATGCCCTTGAACAAAGCGACACGTGGTGATCAAGCCAAAATTGCTTCTTTTTTAATTTATCGATGCCACACCGATGCTTTAAAGTTCAGATCCTGATGCAGGAGTGTATTCCAAAACACTTTCTTTTCCTGGCCGAAGGCTGGACCCTTTACAATTAACGCCTGGTTTCAAATGGATTTTAAGAAAGAGAAAAATTTATATGCTTAGGCTCTCTGACAGCCTCACTAGTCTCCGGTTTCTAGTCAATGACTCTATAATATTAAGCCTCTGTCTAATCACAATCATGTGTCGAATAATGTTTAAAATGCAACCCCGCAGTGAACTTAGAAGGGTGGAACGTTGGTGGATTTTGTTTTGGGTTTTGGAATGGTCGGCGTCCCGGTTCAGGGTTCTATTAAATGTTACTCCTAGATAGGTGACAGTGTATGAGGATGTTATAGTGTTGTCCCTCCTAATACCAGACGGATGTTATCGTGTTGTTGGCGAGTTCGCCGGCTGTAATTGCGACGTAGGAAGTACGTTATTTGATTCCGTGAAGTCACGAAAGCGCTGGACGATGATTTGCTTTCTAGACATTTACCGTTTGTCGTCGAAATTAGGTTTTCTACCCTTCGCCGGAAAAAGCTTCTGTTTCTCTAGCCTAATTGGGAAGTTGCTCGGAACCAGTTTTCCTCTGATACAATAATTTAGGTTACCGATTTGTCCCGGTAGTCGCCGGGCTTGGGGTAGATGATGTAGGTTTTCATTAAGTATGGGCATCATCGGAGATGGTATCCTTAAGTGATTGCATCGCTCGATTTAGATCTTGGGGTGTGGTAAGTACGAGATTTTCGGTTAGATTGCTGGAAATTTCATGGGATAAAGCTGCCCAGTCAGCGTTGACATGGCCTTTTCTGGTTATTATCGTCGGTGGCGAAAGTGGTGGTGGTGGTGTAAAGTCGGTTTCGGTTAATAGAGGAGATGGTACGACGTTATCGTTGTGTTCAGGTAATACTCTGGTTCAAAGTATCAAAGCAGAGGTTTTCTGCACAAAATGTGGTCGATTATGCTCCAGGCTTTAAAATTTTGAGTCTCATCTCCTTATTACTGGGGTATGGATAAGGAAAATTGGGAGATTGCGCTAAATTCCATACTTTTGAATCAGAGTCACAGTTACCTACATTCCTACTCCCTGCTTTTCTGACAAGAAACACTTCTTATTCTCCTTGCCTCGTGAAAAGAAGATAAAAAGGTATAAAGTGTACTTGCTCCATCATTTTATCTTACATTCTTCTCGATCTTCCGACTTCTTTCCTTAATTTCTTAATTAGGTATCTTTATTTGAAGGAGAAAACGGGAGTCGAAGGAAAGGACCCCGTGAGACACGTGTAAACCAGATTTTCCGTGCGAAGTTAGGGCATAAAGTTTTACTACTGATGCCTTTCTCTTCATCTTCTTAGTATGCTGTAACTTTCGTTATTCTTTTGCTAATCGACTGTAGAAGCCTTAATAATCTCTTGACAATTTGTTTTAAGTTAGGCAAATGCTAATTCCCACTGCCTGAAGAAGAATGAAGCCCTGTCTTGCTTCAAATATGTATCGATTGACAGTATAATCTTCTTACTAGTAGGGGAAGAATAAAAAAAATTGTGAATGGCTTTGCACTGGATTACACAACTAAGAACCTTTCGCTCTTCTACCAGCTAGTAATATTATTCTTCTCCTTATCTTGTGTAGGCGGACGATCATTTCTACGTAACCACCTTACATTCTTCCCGATTTTTCCCATCTGCTCTTAATTTTATCTTTAACTAGGAGAGAAGGAAACGTGAGTGGGAAGTAAAGATAGAAAGTCAAAATTTTGGGGCAAAGCAGAAGCATAAAGTTTTATAACCGATACCTTCTTCTTCAAATTTTAATGTGCTATAACGTTCTTGGTGACTTAGGAAGCAATTAGAATCTTCTCAAAATTTGTTTCAAATTATAAAATTGAACGTCCGCGCAAGCGTGCACAATGTGTCTTCCATAAGGATTTATCCTTCTCACCTCAAATATTGTAGTGGGTTTTCCCAGGACTCGTGGCCGATGCGAATGGTGAAGTTTCCGGAAGTTCGGTCGATCGTAGTCGTAGTCGAAGTGTTGTTTAAAGATGTACACAACAGAATTGTCCATCAGTTATCTTTTCTTGGAGTAGCAGACTCGTACTGACTCCAAATAGCTGTACTGGGGAAGATACCCACGAAGTTATTTCCGAGGGTGGCGACTATATAAGAGGCCACTGTATAAGATGGGACAGTCTAAAGGGGAGAAAATGGAGACGGCATGAAGCAACCGAATTTGAGTAGTTTCAACAAATGTACCACATCATCAAAAAGTGTTTCAGAGGGATTGCAGGATGTAATACTTGACCAAGGTCTGCCTTACATCGTATCTGTAACTGTAAGGCCCTATGACGTTTATTGCATTTCTCGACGACCTTTTTAAGGGCTTCTTAATTGATTTGGGTTGATTTTCTCTAAACCTGTTGTTTTAAAGGGACTTGTTGGGTGAAATCTGCCTTAGGTAGTTATTAATTCATATAAACTCTTATACGAGTGATGAAGTTACGAACCTAAGAAACTCTAAAAAAATTGTTCAATTCAAACGGTATTTTATTATTTTGGATATAATTTTGCTCTCGAAATGGGAATTTGTTTATATCATTTTTATGAAATTAAAATAGATTTATCTATATAGGATTTCGACATGAGTTAAGTAAAAAAATATAGATTAGGAGGCGTTAAGTGGTTTAGTATCTCGAAAATCTTTAACAAAATTTAAATTTCAAACCTTATCTCAGCATTGTGATATCGTGGTAAAAACAAAACACTTAAAACAGTATTATTACATCATTGTGTTTAATATGCAGACGAGACCATTTAGTTGCACCCAGATAGAAAAATCGCCCACACCCACAGACCTCTTTTTTTCCTGAGGATTAGAGATAATCTTTTGTCCCCTTTAGTTCTAAACTGAGGATGTGTATATAATGCTTACCAACTTGCTGTGGGCGTCTCCTCGCATTATTCAGGAGGTAGTCCAGTCGACAGGTAGTTTCAGATAGAAAATGGTGGGAAGTTAATGAAACTTTTGGGATGTTGTATCAGGGACGGTTAATTAACATTTTCTCACCCCTCGAGGACCCGGTGCG
Source organism: Pyrocoelia pectoralis (assembly GCA_036250285.1). Classification (NCBI taxonomy): domain Eukaryota; kingdom Metazoa; phylum Arthropoda; class Insecta; order Coleoptera; family Lampyridae; genus Pyrocoelia; species Pyrocoelia pectoralis. The sequence continues at coordinate 7,836,902 of CM070083.1, forward strand.
AAAAGAAGGGGGGGGACTGAAAATTTTTCGACATTCCTCCAGTTTTCCCTCAATAACTTTTTTCCCTTACATCTTACGGCAAAAGATCACTTTTCGAAATTCGCTAAAAAATGAAGAATTTCGTCTTATTTCTTCTATTATACGGGTTATACTCCAAATTATCATGAAATGTTGTTGTAATTATGGGTCCTGGCAACACCCTACCCCCTACCCACATCAAACCCCACTTCACAAAAGCTAATTTTCTTCTCCGATGAAAGCCAACTATATTCACATCATATGTTTGTATTGATTTTAGTTACTTTACGGACGACACCCTCCCACCCCCAACATAATTATCTCGGAGCAGGTACAAAAAAGACTACGTCCTTTCGTGGAAAAAATTTATGTCATTAACAATACATTCCTGTAGGGATTTCTTAGCCGTTTCTTCTGCTTGTAACAACTCGTCGCCCCCTGAGCGATCAAGCTGTCAATGACGTCGTAGTATTCGTCTACTATATCTGGTGATTCCTCCTCATACAAATCAGTGGCGGGGCGTTTTCGCAAGAGTGATCTGTGCAGTGCTTGCACATTGATGAGCACCGGAGACCTGCTTTCTTGGAGCTGCACGGTCCGGTGCTACAGCCTTTTCTGCACTTGCAGAATTTCTGGCTGTGATGAATTGTAGTACCTACCCCTCGCGTGGTTAGGCCCCAGCTCCAAATAACAAAGAAGTTTATTGCCTAACTGCGCCTGCACTTGGCGGAGGGAGTGGTACTTGGCAGCGTCACTTGTTGGTGGCTATTAGAAATTTAGCCTTTGTCACTGATCATCTGAATAAGCGGTACCGTACGTCGTCGAGGTTGTCATTGCCTATGTAGCCTCCATAAACTGCTACCAGGAACTTTTCTCCAGCGTCGCTGAAGAGTAGCGTTTGGTGTGAGAAACGCAGCCACTGCTCCAGAGAGAGAGGTTCTTGCCCAATCTACGGTGTTGACGTGGTATCACAACCACTCACTGCGTGTAGGAAAAAGCATATCTTTGGGGGGAAAAGAGCAGGAATTCGGCGAGTAGAGGACACTGGGAGCAATGACTCTTCCATTTTTCTGAAGGTGGATGTTCCTTGTGGACGTACCTAATGCTGCTAACAGAATAACTATGTCCACATCTTCAGCAGTAATGATGACGCTGTCGAATTCGCTGACCTTGGATATGGCGGTGTTGACGATTAACACGTCGGCGTCCTCATATGCCTGTTTCTCTTCGAACCTAGTATCCGCCATTCGTGTCATGAACATCGAAATGAATGCGCTCTTATTGTGATCGTTTGCCAAGAACTTTTCTTGTGCTATGGCCACCATGGTAGATGAGGAGAACACGACTTTGGTTGCTGATTGTAATGTAGAACGGCGAGCACGTTCTTCGGCTTTGGTGCTTTGATAACCGGCTCAAGATAGAGACAACATATGATATATTTTTATAGATCAGAAAAAAAAGATCCCTTCAAAAATGTAATAATATACAGGGTGTTACATTTAAAAAATACATCATATTTTTGTATTGCCCTGTAAACGGTGAGTAACTGAACTATTGATAGCATTTTAAGAAAATTCAGTTAGAACCATACAACTTTCATATTATAACTTTTTTTCAACGAGCAATAATAACGATAATAAGGGGTGGGGAATTTATAGTGAATAATCCTGTACGTGGAGGACATCATCTTGAAAGTGGTTGTATGAGTTTTGTTCAACACCACTTTACGTAACAGGTATCGTCCATCAATCACGTTACATTTCCTGTCGCCAAGGTTGACTTCCTGGATGGGAGTGAAGAGTGAGTTACTTACATTGCAGACTTCGTTCCCTTGCACATTCAATCCTCGTGAAGAGTGATGACCTGGGGGGGAGAGGGGGTTGTCCAAAGTTGGTGATTGTAACCAGGAACCATAATTACAACACTGCATGATAATTCGGGTGTAACAAAAGAAATAAGAAGGAATTTTGCACTTTTTTACATTTTTTAGCGATATTTGAAAAAGACCTTTCTTTAAAGCGCCATATCTCGGTGACGAATTGACATACAAACATGGTTCAACAGTCAAAATTATGGGACATTTAACGCTCTACAAAAAAGTATAGGAATGCTTTTGCCGTAAGACGTGAGGGAAAAAGTTATTGAGGGAAAACTGGAGAAATTTCGAAAAATGTGCAGTCCACGTGGTCCAAAACTTGAGAAAATATTAATTAACCATCCCTGAACAACATCCAAAAGTTTCATTGACTTCCGACCATTTTCCACCTAACTCCACTTTTCCAGACTGTCGATGGACTAAGGATGGTGTTTACTCCTTAGTTGAGATCCATCTAGAAACTGATTGGTTCATCCCTTACCACCTATTTTCCCACAATGCACAAGCGGTTATTATTAACCTTATTTCAACCTATATTCCCTGCTGCCCACAATCTTCTTCCATTCCAATTTTCCTGACATTCCGCCATTTTCCGTTTTCTACGAGTATCTGAAAAGAGGCAAGATATCTTCCGCATCGGACGTTTCACAGACGCTACAGATCTGTATCGCAGAACGACGTGGCGCTCGTGCTTCTCTATTGACCATTTCTTGAGAAATAGAGAACAATAAAATTAGTTGCCTAAGTTAGGATCCACACACCTCATCAAAACAATTTGTGTCTGGACTAATTTGCCCTTGTTTTCTGCATCTCGCATGTCTAGTCTCTTTGGGGTCGCACTAATACCCATTTGAATAAGTCGATTAACTACTCCTCACGTGTCTCAAACGCAGTTCGGATGACGGTGCGAAGGGTTATCTACCGTTCCGTAATAACATCGAAATGTACCATATGGCTAACCTCCTAAGTCGTTAACATTTTGAATGTTGTAAGAATGCTATTGGGTTCGAAAGGAATCACGAGAAATTAATAAAAAGCATCGCAAACGAACTGGAATTATCATCATTTGGTCCGCGATAGATGTGTTTTTTCTAAATGAAACATTTGTATTAACCAAAATCAATGAAGGCATGACGTTTGTGAGAAAAACTTTCAATATCGAACCAAAAATAAATGACACGTCCTTTTCCCTGATAACCAAAAGAAAACGTATTCCGTGTTAATTTAGGCCACTTGAAATTATTATTTTGAAGGAGATATGGCTTTATCTATAGGTATAAATAGGTAGTTTTTAGGTGGCATGATCAATAGACAACTCAGTTTCTCCTGAACAAGATGTACTTTAAACTATTACTTGTTTTTTCGATAATTTGTGGCATTAGAGCAGGTAAGCGTCTGATGATTTTGAAAGTTTCATTTTATTGTTTTTTCCTACAAACCTTATTAAACCGAATATATTTCAACAAAATTAATTCGAAATTAGTATCTATAGTGAGTGGACTAAAGGTGGGCACGTTTAATTTCTGCAAGTGTGACGCGGATTGGTACCCGGAGAGGGTTTATCGTTTTTTTAAAGCGGAGAAAAGCTGAAACGCGTTATTTTTTCGAATAGAAAGTGAAACCGAATATCCCATGTCACAAAATAGTATTTTTGGCACCAACAGCCAGTTAATTTTTATGTTTATAGAAAAAAATTATTTTTCTACTATTGTTTTAGATTTAGACGAGGATGTAGACCCTAGAAAGTCGCTTTTGTGTGCCTATTGCGAAGTGGAGTTGGGAGGTAACTGCCCTGATGGAGACAACGTAACGTGTTATGAGTCACCCGACGATAAAGCACTAATGTGTGTTCAATACGAATATACTAACGGTAGAAAGTCATAATAATATAATAATAATTCACTACACTGGTTATTTGCAGAAAATGGACAAACATTCCTAAAAAAAACATGCGACGCTGACATGGGCGACAGCACGGCATGCCAAAGCGTATATAAGTGGGTCGCCAATTCCACAAACTGTCAACAATGTGGGACACCATTTTGCTTGTAATTACGTATTTCCTGAATAATTAATCTTAAATAATACCGTTCATTTAGTGTTAATCATTATTTAGCTTCTTCTGTATATACCTACCTATGTTAAGTTAGCCGCGCCGCTTTGCGCGCGCACTATTCTTTTTAAGCCAGTCGTTGTCATAAATAAAGTGTTTTATTTATGGTCGTTGTTCGACAATTTGTATGGACGCACCATTTCCTTGTGTAGTATTACCAAATAAACAATAAAAAAATTTCTAAAAAATTTTGGTCCTTCTCACCGATGATTGATAACCAGCTTCGAAAATTAGCATCATTAGAAGCATTACTTACCTACAAGTTACAACACCATTGCCACAGCCACAGCATAATAATAGGTAGGTGTTTTCTTTTTGCATCGCCACAGGGTTAGGTAAAGTCACAATAATCACGTGATTAAAGTGCCTTGCGTCATGTACACATTTCTGCCTCAGGTTAATATAAAACTTAAATAAAGCTTTTAAAACGAATAGGGTTATTGAGAACTGAGTCAAATTATTTTTATAAAACGAATGGTGTGTTATTGACAGAGCCGCCTTAAGTCTACCACAACCGTGCAAAAAGAAAACACCTAATATATCTACCTACAGTAAAATAACCTTCGAACATATTTGTTATATGTTCGAAGAAAATAACTCTGTAATATTTCCTTTGTTATAAGAAAGACGATAAGGTCAATCTGTGGCAGCCATTTTTTTGTTTACAATATTGCAGGTCCGTAATAAAAGGAAGAAATGTAAAAAGAGACGTATTTTAATTTTAAGGTTATAATGCACGCATGAAAAAAATATTGCAAAGTTATCTTACCTTCCTTCATCCTTAGATAAATTGAAAAACCGCATTTCACTATTATATGTTTTATTTATACAATTTGTTGCTGCACAAACAACACCGACCGGTTTACGTATCATACTTACCTACAGGGTGTCTCACGGTCACGGTGACCACCCATTAGAATATTTCAGAAACTACCTACTATAAAAGAACGTATATATTACGTTCTTGTTCTACTATGATCTGAATTTTGGAAATTTGGGTAATGGGGTTTTCGGGCATGGCATCCTCAAATAAAATAATGGCGTCTACGTAACACTTCCGGTTTTCCCGGAAATGACTCCAACTTTGTTATTTTAAATGTAACACCCTATATATTATTTCGATTTTGGATTCTACCTAAAATTTTAGGTGAACTTTCATCAAGTTTTCTTATTCCTAAAATTAACCGTTTCCGAGATACTTTATTTTTTTAACCTCTTCGAGGACAAATTAATTTTTAGTTTTAAAAAATGTCAATAATTTTTTTAACTTTATTGCAAATCATTATAAATACATAAAAAAATTAAAAAAATTCTAATGCTAATCTTTCACTTCCAAATGTTGAAAAAAGGAGACGTACACATATGTTGCCAGCGGGCACATCTTGATTTATTCGTGAAATGACTCCATGCATTCTGGACAAACACTTTCAAGACATTTCTTGCATTTGTATCGTGTTCTACGGTTGCAATTTTTATCATGACATCGTGGTGGGTTTTTAAAATCCATTTTCACGGGATAATGCCCTTCCCCATCTTTGCGAACTTCAGGTACTACTTTTGTCCACGCTAAATAATGAAGAGGAACTTCATATTCGCTATCAGAACCACTGCTGCTTGATTCAAGTTCTTCATTATCATTGTTATCAGGTTTAGAACTGGGTAATTCAAAAAGCGTTTCCAAATCTTCATCCTCTATGTCAATTTCCTCCAAATCTGAATTATTTGGGTTTTGGACAGTGTCTATAATAGAAACTTTTCTCTTTTTCCCATAAAATTTCAATGCAGGTATGGTTTCTATATTACCTGCCATCATATGGATCTAATTGGATGTGAATAAAACAATAAATTACTTGAAAAATTCATAACATAAAATGTTTACATAATTATTATTTTTTAAATTTCTGCACCTCGTACACAAATGTGGACATTTACTTTTATTAGAATTGAACGGCTTCATCAATACTACCAGTAAATTCAGTTAGTTAGACTCACAGATAAGATAACTATCTAAAACTTACCTATTTTAGTTTCACTAAAAAACGATTAATTTTGAAGAAAACATAAACTAATTTTCAATATAGAGCTGCACATAACCTCAACTGCGACCACAATGTAAACATGTGAAATAACTTTATTGTAACATGCAATATTGGACTTTATTACAGCTGCGTATAAGAAAAGGGAATGTAGACGTACACAGTAGTTGCCATTGGGCGGATATGTATCATCTGAATAAAAATAATTTACTTTGAACAAAACGTACACAAATGTGCTTATGTCCTCGAAGAGGTAAAAATTAAAATAAACACTATCTAGCTTAAAACCATGTCAATTCTACAGCAAGAAAGATAAAGGAACCATGTAATTAAAGTAAAAGTCACTTGAGCTAAAAATCTTTTATTATATTTTTCTAAAGGCTGTCGATTTCGGTCTTTGATTTTACCATCCTCAGGCCGTGCTGAAATTGACAGTGTAGTAATTAATTAAAAGGCGAGGAGGAAAATTATATTTTACCGTCTGGTGTGATATCCAGGAAGCGAAACTTTGTGGTCTGATAAAGAGAAATATGGTAAGTAGTTAAGTACCTATTAAAGTAGAAAAATCTTTAGACTTCTGGCGTGTGGCGTGTTAATATATTATATAAACTAGGGGTAGAATATGTTGAGTATTACCTGTAAACGTAGAAACCATATATGTGGTGTATTGTATAACGTATAGGGTGCGCTCGGTGCGGTGATAAGTGAGTGACGACTGACGAGTGAGGTTATTTATAATAGGCGGTGGTTGATTAACATGCATAGGCGTGCGTACAGTCATTGGCGTAGGTTATGTTCTGTATTGGGATTGGTTTTGATGAGGTTTAAAGGGGTGTAGCGATTTGTAGAAGTGACGTTCTGGGCAGTCTGTGATCTCATTGACGAGTTGTTTGTTATTATATTTAGCGTAGTCTATTTCGTAGTGTTCCAGTATTCTGAGTTTATTGAAATGATCTGATTGATGTAGTAGTTTTGAATTGTCGAGCGAAATGGTGTGTTTTGTCTCTTGGGTGTGGGTCCATATGGCCGATCTAGGTGTGTTTTTTTAAACCTCGTTTTTAGGTTACGGGTGGTAAGGCCAATGTACGAAAGATGACAATCGTTGCAATTAATCTCATATATACCGGCTTTGTTGTGTTCGTGTCGTGATGGTTTGGTGTTAATGAGCAGATTAGCCAGTGTGGAGTGGGAACGGGCTGATGTGATGTTCACGTTGTCTGTACTGAGGGTCTTGGATATGTCGTTGTGTATATGGGGGTAGTATGGGATCGCGATATATCCATTACTGGTTTTTAAATGGGAGTAGATATGATTGAGCGTTATTTTTTTCTCTATTTTTTGGTAGACGTTAAGGATGAAGTTCAGAAGATAATTGTTATTTTTGCCAATTTGTATTATTGTTGCTAATTCTATGTTAAAGTTTTCTATGGTTAGAGGTGTGTTGAGTAACCTGTTGAACATAAAATTAAAGGAGGCTGTTTTTATATGGGGCGCGTGGAATGAATTGAAGGGTATTATGACGTCGGTGGTGGTAATTTAGGGAGTTATTTATTTCTGTTTCTATTGTGAATTTTAGATTCGAGATGTTATTTATGGTCTCAAAAAGTTGCGTTAATTGCTGTGTTGTACCTGTCCAGAAGCACAGAAAGGAACCATTATATTCACACGAGAGATAGCTGGACCACTAAGCTTCCCATCCATACTTTCAATGTGGCTTAATTAATTAAACTGACAACGTGACAACAAATAACTCGTGATAGAACAGTCGATTGTTTTGAAGATCTGCTAAATCATTTTCGCAAGAATGCACAAAAAACAGTAAATGTCTCATAAACTAGAAGAGATAGGTATAGGAAATTGTGCATCAGACTACGACGAAACATACAAGGTGTTCCATTTGAAAAAACCAACTTATGATGATTTGAAGTTAATTAAACTCGGCATTAAATTTCCACCACCCTGTATGCAATTAAGCCACTGTGAAAGTATGGATGGGAAGCTTAGGGGTCCAGCTATCTCTCGTGTGAATATGGTCGGTCGGTTAGAGTTAAGGTGGGAGATTCATGCCACTGGCCGGAGTGCCACAAGCGCACTCTTTTCAGACGACACAGCACTCTGGGTGTCCTCTAGAGGCACTCTCATAGCGCCCCACACACTAAATACAGCACTCACACAATGCTCTAACTGGTGTGACCGCTGGAGAATCCAACTCAACCCACTTAAAACCCAAGAAATACTCTTCCGCTACCCACATTACAGCCGGCGAACTCGCCAACAACACGACACCATCCGCCTAGCATTAGGAGGTACACCACTTACACTAACAGACGACGTCACCTACCTATAGGTGTAACATTCAACCGAACCCTTAATTGGAAAACCCACCGTTCCAAAACCTTTAACAAAATCCGCCAACGATTCAATCTACTAAATGCCCTGCGTGGTCGCATCCGTAGGTTCGATGTTACCCGTCTCGATATCCTTTTTGTTTAGGCAGGTGTCGCCGCTTGTAACTTACAATTTATTGTTACATTTAATGTGACAACTGTATTTGCAACAACCTTTGGTATTAAAATTGATTGAAAGCCTTCAACAATTGAAATTTTCATGTTGTGTATTAATATTTTTCAAATAAATTTTTGGGAAAGTTAAATAAATGCAATTTTGATAATTGATTTTTTTGTTTTGATCCTCCCTCCCGATTATACAGTTCACTGTCAGTGTATTCATGTTTCTTTTAAACAATAGGGGGACCTACTAAACGATTGCGGTCACGTACCAGGTATGTGTGAGGCATACTGTATACTGTTAGTATACAGTTCAATGGGGAAAGTATAGCTTAGCGGCAATTTTTAAATATTCCCTCTATGATATGAATTTTGTAAATGTAGTGTGAAGTTGGCGTAGGACCTGGGGTTGGAACACCACAACGTAATGCATTAGATTCAACATTTTTCTTTAGCCTGAAAACATTTTTGTGTTGAGAAATCACAATAACTCCATACAAAAAATTTCAATAAATCTTCTGTAATGGAAACATTTTTAATATTATCGTTTGTACGGATTTTTTTAAGTGATTAGATATAGAAAAGTATTTGTCTCAATTTTTTTCAACGTAAAGGAGATAAACAAGTCAATCAGATTAACCAATTATTAAATAAATAAAGAACTAGAAAAGATAAATAAATCAATGAGATTAACCTATTATGAAACAAATAAAACACTAGAACCGCGATGCCCTTGAAGAAAGCGACACGTGGTGATCAAGCCAAAATTGCTAATTTTTAATTTACCGATGCAACACCGATGCTTTAAAGTTCAGATCCTGAGGCAGGAGTCTATTCCAAAACACTCTTTTCCTGGTTGAAGGCTGAACACTTTACAATTAACGCCTGGTTTCAGATGGATTTTAATAAAGGGAGTAGCCTCTCTGGACAGCCTCATTAGTCTCCGGTTTCTACTCAACGACTCTGTAATATTGAGTCTCTGTCTAATCACAATCATGTAATGAAAAATGTTTAAAATGCAACCCCGCAGTGCACTTTTAGAAAGGTGGAACGTTGGTGGACTTTGTTATGGGTTTTGGAATGGTCGGCGTCCCGGTTCGGGGTTCTATTGAATGTTACTCCTAGATAGGTGACAGTGTATGAGAATGTTAGTGTTGTCCCTCCTAATACCAGACGGATGTTATCGTGTTGTTGGCGAGTAGGTAGGTACACCGACTGTAGTGTGGCTAGAGAAAGACTAGATATTGTTTGTGTTTTTGGTGGAATGTGTTGGATTCTCCAGCGCAGCGGTCAGACCGGTTAAAGATTTGAAGAAATGTTACGAGGGGTGAACCCTGTGGCACTCAGCTGAGTGGCATGATTGAATAGGAACTATTGTCTTCTACTTTAATTCTATTGGCAGTGGTTAGGGATGACACAAATATAAGACGAAATAATAATATTTAATTAATGATGTGATGTACGACATTTACGTACAACAACAAATATTGTAGATTACATTTAACAGCATGTATAGAAGTGGGGACACACAAAGTTGTTTTACAGTAGATACAAGAACAAGTTCATACATTTTAAATCAAATGTGAATTATAAATTATACTGTCAAAGTTAAATGCCCGCTTCATGTCAAGAAAGACCACCAGTTTGCCCTGCCTGTACACAGCGCTTCAGTTGCTTCGTAGTGGAGCTTGGGTAGATATTTGATGTTTGAAACTAAATTGGGACGTAGGAAGTAGGTTATTTGTTTCCGTGAAGTCACGAAAGCGCTGAACGATGATTTGCTTTCTAAACATTTACCGTTTGTCGTCGAAATTAGGTTTTCTACCCTTCGTCGGAAAAGGCTTCTGTTTCTCTAGTTTAATTGGGAAGTTGCTCGGAACCAGTTTTGCTCTGATACAATAATTAGGTTACCGATTTGTGCCGGTAGTCGCCGGGCTTGGGGTAGATGATGTAGGTTTTCATTAAGTATGGGCGTCATCGGAGATGGTAGGTATCCTTAAGTGATTTGATTGCTCGATTTAGATGTTGGGGTGTAGTAAGTACGAGATTTTCGGTTAGATTGCTGGAAATTACATGGGATAAAGCTGCCCAGTCAGCGTTGACATGGCCTTTTCTGGTTATTATCGTCGGTGGCGGAAGTGGTGTTGGTGGTGTAAAGTCGGTTTTGGTTAATAGAGGAGATGGTCCGACGTTATCGTTGTGTTCAGGTAATACTCCGGTTCAAAGTATCAAAGCAAAGGTTTTCTGCACAAAATGTGGTCGATTATGCTCCAGTCTTTAAAATGTTGAGTCTCATCCCCTTATTAATCGGGCATGGATAAGGAAAATTGGGAGGTTGCGCTAAATTTCATACTTTTGAATCAGAGTCACAGTTACATTCCTACTCCCTGCTTTTCTGACAAGTAACACTTCTTATTCTCCTTGCCTCGTGAAGAGAAGATAAAAAGGTATAAAGTGTACCTGCTCCATCATTTTATCTTACATTGTTCTCGATCTTCCGACCTCTTTCCTTAATTTCTTAATTAGGTATCTTTATTTGAAGGAGAAAACGGGAGTCGAAGGAAGGACCCCGTGAGACACGTGTAAAACAGATTTTTCGTGCGAAGTTAGGGCATAAAGTTTTACTACTGATGCCTTTCTCTTCATCTTCTTAGTATGCTGTAACTTTCGTTATTCTTCTGCTAATTGACTGTAAAAGCCTTGTTAAGAATCTCTTGACAATCTGTTTTAAGTTAGACAAATGCTACTTCCTACTGCCTGAGGAAGCATGAAGCCTTCTTGCTTCAAATAAGTATCGATTGTCAGTATAATCTCCTTACTAGTAGGGGAAGAATAAGAAAAACTGTGATTGGCTTTGCACTGGTTACATAACTAAGAACCTTCACTCTTCTACTAGGTGGTAATATTATTCTTCTCCTTATCTTGTAAAGGCGGACGAACATCTTTTACGTAACGACCTTACATTCTTCGCGATTTTTCCCATCAGCCCTTAATTTTTTCGTTAATTAGGAGAGAAGAAAACGTGAGTGGCAAGTAAAGATAGAAAGCCAAATTTTGGCGCAAAGCAGAAGCACAAAGTTTAACAACCGATACCTTTTTCAATTTTTAATGTGCTATAACGTTCTCGGTCACTGAGGAAGCAATTAGAATCTTCTCAAAATATGTTTCAAATTATACAATTGAACGTCCGCGCAAGCGTGCACAATGTCTCTTCCATAAGGATTTATCCTTCTCACCTCAAAGATTCTAGTGGGTTTTCCCAGGGCTCGTGGCCGATGCGAATGGTGAAGTTTCCGGAAGTTCGGTCGATCGATTCTAATAGACAGTGGATCACTTTCTTCTTTCGCCCGTAGTCGAAGTGTTGTTTAAAGATTTACACAGCAGAATTGTCCATCGGTTATCTTTTCTTGGAGTAGCAGACTCGCACTGACTCCAAATAGCTGTACTGGGGAAGATACCCACGAAGTTATTTCCGAGGGTGGCGACTATATAAGAGGCCACTGTATAAGATGGGATAGTCTAAAGGGGAAAAAATGGAGAGGGCATGAACCAACCTAATTTGAGTAGTTTCAGCAAATGTAAGTAGCACACCATCAAAAAGTGTTTCAGAGGGATTGCAGGATGTAATACTTTACCAAGGTCTGCCGTACATCGTATCTGTAACTGTAAGGCCCTATGACGTTTATTGTATTTCTCGACGACCTTTTTAAGGGCTTCTTAATTGTTTTGGGTTGACTTTCTCTAAACCTGTTGTTTTACAAGGACTTGTTTGGTGAAGTCTGCCTTAGGTAGTTCTTAATTCATATAAACTCTTATCCGAGTGATGAAGTTACGAACCTAAGAAACTCTAAAAAAAATTGTTCAATTCAAACGGTATTTTAATATTTTTCTCTAAAAATGGGAATTATTTATATCATTTTTATGAAATTAATAGATATATCAATAGGATTTCGACATGAGTGAAGTAAAAAAATATAGATTAGGAGGCGTTAAGTGGTTTAGTATCTCGAAAATCTTTAACAAAATTTAAATTTCAAACCTTATCTCAGCGTCAGCAATATGTGATATCGTGGTAAAAACAAAACACTTAAAACAGTATTATTACATCATAGTGTTTAATATGCAGACGAGCCCATTTGGTTGCACCCAGATAGAAAAATCGCTCACACCCACAGAGACCTCTTTTTTCCCTGAGGATTAGAGATAATCTTTTGTCCCCTTTAGTTCTAAAGTGAGGATGTGTATATAATGCTTACCAACTTGCTGTGGGTGTCTCCTCGCATTATTCAGGAGGTAGTCCAGTCGACAGGTAGTTTCAGCTAGAAACTTTTGGGATGTTGTATCAGGGATGGTTAATTAACATTTTCTCACCCCTCGAGGACCGGTGCGAAAAGAAGGGGGGCGAGGGGGACTGCAAATTTTTCGACATTCCTCCAGTTTTCCCTCAATAACTTTTTTCCCTTACATTCTACGACAAAAGGTCATTTTTCAAAATTCGCTAAAAAATGCAGAATTTCGTCTTATTTCTCTATTATACGGGTTATACTCCAAATTATCATGAAATGTTGTTGTAATTATGGTTCCTGGCAACACCCTACCCCCTACCCACATCAAACACCGCTTCACGAAAGCTAATTTTCTTCTCCGATGAAAGCCAACTATATTCACATCATACATATGTTGGTATTGATTTTAGTTACTTTACGGATCGAACCCCCCTCCCCCTCCAACTACATAATTTTCTCAAAGCAGGTACAAAAAAGACTACGCCCTTTCGTGGAAAAAATTTATATCATTAACAATACATTCCTGTCGGGATTTCTTAGACGTTTCTTCTGCTTGTAACAACTCGTCGCCCCCCTGAGCGATCAAGCTGTCAATGACGTCGTCGTATTCGTCTACTATATCTGGTGATTTCTCCTCATACAAATCAGTGGCGGGGCGTTTTCGCAAGAGTGGTCTGTGCAGTGCTTGCACATTGATGAGCACCGGAGACCTGCTTCACTTCGACGCTAGCATCCCCCATTCGTGTCATGAACATCGAAATGAATGCGCTCTTATTGTGATCGTTTGCCAAGAACTTTTCTTGTGCTATGGCCACCACGGTAGATGAGGAGAACACGACTTTGGTTGCTGATTGTAATGTAGAACGGCGAGCACGTTCTTCGGCTTTGGTGCTTTGATAGCCGGCTCAAGATAAAGACAACATATAAAATATTTTTATAAATCAGAAAAAAAAGATCTCTTCAAAAATGTAATAATATACAGGGTGTTACATTAAAAAAATACATCATATTTTTGTATTGCCCTGTAAACGGTGAGTAACTGAACTATTGATAGCATTTTAAGAAAATTCAGTTAGAACCATACAACTTTCATATTATAACTTTTTTCTACGAGCAATAATAACGATAATAAGGGGTGGATAATTTATAGTGAATAATCCTGTACGTGGAGAACATCATCTTGAAAGTGGTTGTGGGAGTTTTGTTCCACACCACTATACGTAACAGGTATCGTCCATCAATCACGTTACATTTCCTGTCGCTAAGGTTGACTTCCTGTATGGGAGTGAAGGGTGAGTACTTACATTGCAGACTTCGTTCCCTTGCACATTCAATCCTCGTGAAGAGTGATGACCTAGGGAGAGAGGGAGTTGTCCAAAGTTGGTGATTGTAACCGGGAACCATAATAAATTACAACACTGCATGATAATTCGGGTGTAACAAAAGAAATAAGAAGGAATTTTGCACTTTTTTACATTTTTTAGCGATATTTGAAAAATGACCTTTCTTTGAAGCGCCATATCTCGGTGACGAATTGACATACAAACATGGTTCAACAGTCAAAATTATTTATTTATTTATTTATTTATTTATTTATTTATTTATTTATTTATTCCATGTACAAAGTTACATTATGTTTTCTTGATTAACATTTTGTGAAGTCACAGGTTAAACCAAAACGACTTCCATTAGTGACGTTCTTAAGTGTTAGTTGATTCTAAGTTTTACTTACATGATTAATTTACTTTCCAATATATAATTGTAATTTAAGTTTCGAGGTTTTTATATAGGTTATTCCTTATTTCATAATATTATTTTAATAATTTTAGTCATTAGCGGTAATACTATTGGCTATAATATTTTATACAGTGCACTTTGAATTTTACGAGATTGTCATGGAATACATCGCAATCAGTTTGTTGGTTCAGCATATTGTTTAGTTCCCTGGCGGCTGATATTAAAGGTGATTTTTCGTACAGATTCGTTTTAGCACGTTCTATGTGAAATAGGTTAAAATTTCTGTGTGTTTGGTTACGTGGAACATTTAGATGAAATTCATTCAACAAATTTATACAGTCTATGTTGTTATTTAAAATGTTGTAGGAAAAAAGGAGTAATAGATATTTTCTTCTTTTGACTAGGCTCATTAAATTACACTCCTGTCTCAAAGTGTCGGTTGATAGATCTCTTGCTGGACTCGTATTATGCTTCTTGTAATATATATATCTTAAAAATCTATTTTGAACTCGCTCAACTATTTTTGAGTATTTTTTTGCACTAGGTGACCAAATAATTGAACAGTAATCTAATTTGCTCCTGATCAGAGTCTTATATAGTATTTCTATGGATTTTACATTCGTAAAGCAGTTCGTATTTCTTTTTATAAAACCCATTAGCTTATAGCATTCATTTGTTAGCTTGTTCACATGAACATTAAAATTAAAGTTTTTGTCAAAAGTTACTCCTAAATCTTTCGTGGATTTTACAACTTCCAATTCTTCATTTCCAATAAAATACTTTATGGATTCTTGGTCAGTTTTCTTTCTAGTTATCGCCATGATTTTACACTTTTTGATGTTTAGGTTGAGCATGTTGTTCTTACACCAGATCTCTACTTGTTTTATATCATTTTGTAAAACATTTTGGTCTCTGCTGGTTTTAATTTCTTTGTATATCTTTGCATCGTCTGCATATAGCAATATTTGAGATCTGAGTCCTTCTGTCATATCATTTGCAAAGAGAGAATACAAAAGTGGGCCCAATTTCGAACCTTGCGGGATTCCTGAGATTATTTGAAACTCACTTGACATTAAGTTCTGGAATTTGACTACCCCAGTTCTTGACTGAAGATATGAACATATTAATTTTACAAAATTTGAGTTAAAACCAAAGGCCAGGAGTTTTTTTAACAGCAAATTATGGTTTAAGGAATCGAAAGCCTTCGAGAAATCTGTGTATAGAACGTCTACTCTTCCTGCTTTGTCCAGACATGAGTGCACATAATTGGAGAAAACCATCAGATTTGTCGCAGTGGACCTTCCCGGATAATATCCGTGTTGATTTGGTGAAATTAAGTTTTTTGTATTGTCAAACATAAATTTAAATAAGACATTTTCGTAAACTTTGGTGAATCCATTCAGAAGTGCAACAGGGCGATAATTCGAAATTTCCGACTCATTTCCGCTTTTGTATATTGGGGAGATTTTGACCTCCTTCCATTTCTCGGGAAACACACTAGATTTAATAGAAAGATTGATTATTGCTTTTAGGGGATGTGCTAGTTCGGTCGTTAATTTCTTGATAAAGTAAGTGGGGATATCATCCGGACCAGAACTTTTTTTATTCTTAAGCTCATTAAAAGCTTGTAAAATGTCAAGATCGGTTATTTCACTTATCGAAAAATTACAATTTCTGTTGTTGTTATTAACTGATTCTAAGTTATGGGGCATTTAACGCTCTACAAAAAAGTATAGGGATGCTTTTGCCGTAAGACGTAAGGGAAAAAGTTATTGAGGGAAAACTGGAGAAATTTCGAAAAATGTGCAATCCCCCCCCCTCTTTTTGCACAGGGTCCACGTGGTCCAAAACTTGAAAAAATGTTAATTAACCATCCCTGAACAACATCCAAAAGTTTCATTAACTTCCGACCATTTTCCACCTAACTCCACTTTTCCAGCCTGTCGAGTGGACTCCTTAGTTGAGATCCAATGTCACTCTTTCACCTAGAAACTGATTGGTTCATCCCTTATTACCACCTATTTTCCCATAATGCACAAGCGGTTATTAACCTTACCTACTTCAACCTATATTCCCCGTTGCCCACGACCCTCTTCCATTCCAATTTTCCTGGCATTCCGCCCTTTTCCGTTTTCTACGAGTATCTCAAAAGAGGCAAGATATCTTCCGCATCGGACGTTTCACAGACGCTACAGATCCGTATCGCAGGACGACGTGGCGCTCGTGCTTCTCTATTGACCATTTCTTGAGAAATAGAGAACAATTAGTTGCCTAAGTTAGGATCCACATACCTCATCAAAACAATTTGTGTCTGGACTAATTTGCCCTTGTTTTCTGCATCTCGCATGCCTAGTCTCTTTGGGTCGCACTAATACCCATTTGAATAAGTCGATTAACTGCTCCTCATGTGTCTCAAACGTACTTCGGATGACGGTGCGAAGGGTTATCTACCGTTCCGTAATAACGTCGAAATGTACCATATGGCTAACCTCCTAAGTCGTTAACATTTTGAATGTTGTAAGAATGCTATTGGGTTCGAAAGGAATCACGAGAAATTAATAAAAAGCATCGCAAACGAACTGGAATTATCATCATTTGGTACTTTCCAATAGCATCCCGCGATAGATGTGTTTTTTCTAAATGTAACATTTGTATTAACCAAAATCAATGAAGGCATGACGTTTGTGAGAAAAACTATCAATATCGAACCAAAAATAAATGACACGTCCTTTTCCCTGATAACCAAAAGAAAACGTATTCCGTATTAATTTAGGCCACTTGAAATTATTATTTTGAAGGAGATATGGCTTTATCTATAGGTATAAATAGGTAGTTTTTAGGTGGCATGATCAATAGACAACTCAGTTTCTCCTGAACAAGATGTACTTTAAACTATTACTTGTTTTTTCGATAATTTGTGGCATTAGAGCAGGTAAGCGTCTGATGATTTTGAAAGTTTCATTTTATTGTTTTTTCCTACAAACCTTATTAAACCGAATAAATTTCAACAAAATTAATTCGAAATTAGTAGCTATAGTGAGTGGACTAAAGGTGGGCACGTTTAATTTCTGCAAGTGTGACGCGGTTTGGTACCCGGAGAGGGTTTATCGTTTTTTTAAAGTGGAGAATAGCTGAAACGCGTTATTTTTTCGAATAGAAAGTGAAACCGAAGATCCCATGTCACAAAATAGTATTTTTGGCACCAACAGCCAGTTAATTTTTATGTTTATAGAAAAAAATTATTTTTCTACTATTGTTTTAGATTTAGACGAGGCTGTAGACCCTAGAAAGTCGCTTTCGTGTGTCTATTGCGACGTGGAGTTGGGAGGTAAGTGCCCTGATGGAGACAACGTAACGTGTTATGAGTTACCCAACTATAAAGCACTAATGTGTATTCAATACGAATATACTAACGGTAAAAAGTCCTAATAATGTAATAATAATTCACTACACTGGGTATTTGCAGAAAATGGACAAACATTCTTACGAAAAACATGCGGCGTTGACATGGGCGACAGCACGGCATGCCAAAGCGTATATAAGTGGGTCGACAATTCCACAAACTGTCAACAATGTGGGACACCATTTTGCTTGTAATTACGTATTTCCCTTAAATAATACCGTTTATTTAGTGTTAATCATTATTTAGATTCTTCTTTATATAGGTACCTATGTTAAGTTAGCCGCGCCGCTTTGCGCGCGCACTGTTCTTTTTAAGCCAGTCGTTGTCATAAATAAAGTGTTTTATTTATGGTCGTTGTTCGACAATTTGTATGGACGCACCATTTCCTTGTGTAGTATTAGGTATTACTCAACAATAAAACATTTTTCTAAAAAAATTTGGTCCTTCTCACCGATGATTGATAACCAGCTTCGAAAATTAGCATCATTAGAAGCATTACAAATTACAACACCATTGCCACAGCCACAGCATAATAATAGGTGTTTTCTTTTTGCATCGCCACAGGGTTAAAAGTGCCTTGCGTCATGTACACCTTTCTGCCTCAGGTTAATATAAAACTTAAATAAAGCGTTTAAAACGAATAGGGTTATTGAGAACTGAGTCAAATTATTTTTATAAAACGAATGGTGTGTTATTGACAGAGCCGCCTGAAAACACCTAATATATCTACCTACAGTAAAATAACTCTGTAATATTTCCTTTGTTATAAGAAAGACGACAAGGTCAATCTGTGGCAGCCATTTTTTAGTTTACAATATTGCAGGTCCGTAATAAAAGGAAGAAATGTAAAAAGAGACGTATTTTAATTTTAAGGTTATAATGCACGCATGAAAAAAATATTGCAAAGTTATCTTACCTTCCTTCATCCTTAGATAAATTGAAAAACCGCATTTCACTATTATATGTTTTATTTATACAATTTGTTGCTGCACAAACAACACCGACCGGTTTACGTATCATACTTACCTACAGGGTGTCTCACGGTCACGGTGACCACCCATTAGAATATTTCAGAAACTACCTACTATAAAAGAACGTATACACTGTGTCCAAGATAAGGAGGGCCACTATGGGGATTTCGGAAACGGTAAGAGATAGAGTTTCGGTTAAATGGGAGAAAAGTTGGGCAATTTTGAGTTTAGTAAAATGAAATTTTTAAACTGACGAAATTCCGAACCGTTCCGAAGTTATGCGACAAAAGGCGAATTTTCAGGATTTCGTTTTTGACCAATTGTTGCTTTGTCGTTGATGTTAACTAAAAAGTAAAAGAACCTTATACAGGTACTTTTTAACGTTCTTTAACATGGCGTACAGCAAATTGGAATCCGACGTTTCGTTTTCGAGTAACCATCATCAACTTTATTTTTTTAAATACGGTCCTGATTTTTTTATGCATAATATTAGAAGAGCTTTTTATTGTGCATTCAAGCATGTATCACACTTTATGGTTTAATTGCGATTTCATACTTATTTTACTATTGTACTTAAATTTACTAGATTCTACTTTGGAAGATGCTCTGGATATTTTACCCTAAGCCGTAGTACGCAATTGTTGGTTTCAGCAGGATGGTGCACTTGCGCACAATTCACAGGTGGTTAAGGATTACCTTTCAAATACGTTTGCCGAAAGAGTTTTTAAGCACCAATTCTGAAACACCCTGGCCAGCTTGTTCTTCCGAAATAACCCCGCTGGATTTTTTTCCTTTGGGGTACATAAGAAATTATGTTTACAAAGATATCTTTGGAATAGAAGAAGAACTCCGAAGGTTTGTACTTAACGCATTCCAAACTGTAACAACTGCAATGTTAAAGAATGTTTTGGATTCTACAGTTAGAAGATGCTATTTACGATTGGAGAACCAAGGGGGGCTTTTCGAGCATTTATTATAATTTTTTTTTAATTATTGGTATGTGTCATGTTTAAATTTTCGTTTCATCAAATGTTTTCTGTTGATTTATGACGTGTTGTTGATTGTTTGTAATTATGTACTTGGTTATAAAATTTGTGTTCAAAATTGAAAATTCTGTATCATTTCATTAATTTGATGAGTAAAACACAGTTAGCAAAAGTCCATTTATACATAAAATTCAGTTTGCATGGTACTGAGAAGGGATACAGGTTCGTACTTAGGATTTTTTCCGCTAATCGTAAAGTAAGTATAAAATCGAAATTAAACCATAAAGTGTGATACATGCTTGAATGCACTATAAAAAGCTCTTCTAATATTATACATAAAAAAATCAGGACCGTATTTAAAAAAATAAAGTTGATGATGGTTACTCGAAAACGAAACGTCGGATTCCAATTTGCTGTACGCCATGTTAAAGAACGTTAAAAAGTACCTGTAGAAGGTTCTTTTACTTTTTAGTTAACATCAACGACAAAGCAACAATTGGTCAAAAACGAAATCCTGAAAATTCGCCTTTTGTCGCATAACTTCGGAACGGTTCGGAATTTCGTCAGTTTAAAAATTTCATTTTACTAAACTCAAAATTGCCCAACTTTTCTCCCATTTAACCGAAACTCTATCTCTTACTGTTTCCGAAATCCCCATAGTGGCCCTCCTTATCTTGGACACAGTGTATATTACGTTCTTGTTCTACTATGATCTGAATTTTGGAAATTTGGGTAATGGGGTTTTCGGGCATGGCATCCTCAAATAAAATAATGGCGTCTACGTAACACATCCGGTTTTCCCGGAAATGACTCCAACTTTGTTATTTTAAATGTAACACCCTATACATTATTTCGATTTTGGATTCTACGTAAAATTTTAGGTGAACTTTCATCAAGTTTTCTTATTCCTAACATTAACCGTTTCCGAGATACTTTATTTTTTTAATAAAAATTAAAATAACCACTATCTAGCTTAAAACCATGTCAATTCTACAGCAAGAAAGATAAAGGAACCATGTAATTAAAGTAAAAGTCACTTGAGCTAAAAATCTTTTATTATATTTTTCTAAAGGCTGTCGATTTCGGTCTTTGATTTTACCATCCTCAGGCAGTGCTGAAATTGACAGTGTAGTAATTAATTAAAAGGCGAGGAGGAAAATTATATTGTACCGTCTGGTGTGATATCCAGGAAGCGAAACGTTGTGGTCTGATAAAGAGAAATATGGTAAGTAGTTAAGTAGGTACCTATTAAAGTAGAAAAATCTTTAGACTTCTGGCGTGTGGCGTGTTAGTATATTACCTATATAAACTAGGGGTAGAATATGTTGAGTATTACCTGTAAACGTAGAAACCATATATGTGGTGTATTGTATAGGGTGCGCTCGGTGCGGTGATAAGTGAGTGACGACTGACGAGTGAGGTTATTTATAATAGGCGGTGGTTGATTAACATGCATAGGCGTGCGTACAGTCATTGGCGTAGGTTATGTTCTGTATTGGGATTGGTTTTGATGAGGTTTAAAGGGGTGTAGCGATTTGTAGAAGTGACGTTCTGGGCAGTCTGTGATCTCATTGACGAGTTGTTTGTTATTATATTTAGCGTAGTCTATTTCGTAGTGTTCCAGTATTCTCAGTTTATTGAAATGATCTGATTGATGTAGTAGTTTTGCATTGTCGAGCGAAATGGTGTGTTTTGTCTCTTGGGTGTAGGTCCCTATGGCCGATCTAGGTGTGTTTTTTTAAACCTCGTTTTTAGGTTACGGGTGGTAAGGCCAATGTACGAAAGATGACAATCGTTGCAATTAATCTCATATATACCGGCTTTGTTGTGTTCGTGTCGTGATGGTTTGGTGTTAATGAGCAGATTAGCCAGTGTGGAGTGGGAACGGGCTGATGTGATGTTCATGTTGTGTGTACTGAGGGTCTTGGATATGTCGTTGTGTATATGGGGGTAGTGTGGGATCGTGATACTTCCATTACTGGTTTTTAAATGGGGGTAGATATGATTGAGCGTTATTTTTTTCTCTATTTTTTGGTAGACGTTAAGGATGAAGTTCAGAAGATAATTGTTATTTTTGCGAATTTGTATTATTGTTGCTAATTCTATGTTAAAGTTTTCTATGGTTAGAGGTGTGTTGAGTAACCTGTTGAACATAAAAATTAAAGGGGGCTGTTTTTATATGGGGCGCGTGGAATGAATTGAAGGGTATTATGACGTCGGTGGTGGTAATTTAGGGAGTTATTTATTTCTGTTTCTATTGTGAATTTTAGATTCGAGATGTTATTTATGGTCTCAAAAAGTTGCATTAATTGCTGTGTTGTACCTGATGTCCAGAAGCACAGAAAGGAACCATTATATTCACACGAGAGATAGCTGGACCACTAAGCTTCCCATCCATACTTTCAAAGTGGCTTAATTAATTAGACTGACAACGTGACAACAAATAACTCGTGATAGAACAGTCGATTGCTTTGAAGATCTGCTAAGTCATTTTCGCAAGAAATTGAATGACCTTAGTTGACTGCACAAAAAACAGTAAATGTCTCAAAAACTAGAAGAGATAGGTATAGGAAATTGTGCATCAGACTACGACGAAACATACAAGGTGTTCCATTTGAAAAAACCAACTTATGATGATTTGAAGTTAACTAAACTCAGCATTAAATTTCCACCACCCTGTATGCAATTAAGCCACTTTGAAAGTATGGATGGGAAGCTTAGGGGTCCAGCTATCTCTCGTGTGAATATGGTCGGTCGGTTAGAGTTACGATGGGAGATTCATGCCACTGGCCGGAGTGCCACAAGCGCTCTCTTTGCAGACGATACAGCACTCTGGGTGTCCTCTACAGGCACTCTCATAGCGCCCCACACACTAAATACAGCACTCACACAATGCTCTAACTGGTGTGACCGCTGGAGAATCCAACTCAACCCACTTAAAACCCAAGAAATACTCTTCCGCTACCCACATTACAGCCGGCGAACTCGCCAACAACACGACATCATCCGCCTAGCATTAGGAGGTACACCACTTACACTAACAGACGACGTCACCTACCTAGGTGTAACATTCAACCGAACCCTTAATTGGAAAACCCACCTTTCCAAAACCTTTAACAAAATCCGCCAATAATTCAATCTACTAAATGCCCTGCGTGGTCGCATCTGAAGGTTCGATGTTACCCGTCTCGATATCCTTTTTGTTTAGGCAGGTGTCGCCGCTTCTAACTTACAATTTATTGTTACATTTAATGTGACAACTGTATTTGCAACAACCTTTGGTATTAAAATTGATTGAAAGCCTTCAACAATTGAAATTTTCATGTTGTGTATTAATATTTTTCAAATAAGTTTTTGGGAAAGTTAAATAAATGCAATTTTGATAATTGATTTTTTGTTTTGATCCTTCCTCCCGATTATACAGTTCACTGTCAGTGTATTCATGTCTTTCAAACAATAGGGGGACCTACTAAACGATTGCGGTCACGTACCAGGTATGTGTGGGGCATACTGTATTGTTCAATGGGGAAAGTATAGCTTAGCGGCAATTTTTAAATATTCCCTCTCTGATATGAATTTTGTAAATGTAGTGTGAAGTTGGCGTAGGACCTGGGGTTGGAACACCACAACGTAATGCTTTAGATTCAACCACAGACCACTAACCAAAGGAAGACCAATGAATGTTAATAATTAATGAGAAACACGGCGACTACAGCGCACCCTTAGCAGCTGGATGAACTATATAATGTCGCGGCAAAATTTTAAATAGGGAGGATGTTCCTTAGAAATTTTTTTATCTTACATTGGTATGTATAAATAAAACGATTAATAAAACATCATTTTTTTATTGTTAAACAATACTATTAAATACAGGCTAGCTGGAACTTGATGTTAGACTGTCGACATGCGAGAGAGGCTTTCAGAGGATGATCTCGCAGCCTGACACGTTTTTGCACAAGGCTATCAAGAAAGAACCTACGGCTACTTGTGGGTATACTTTCTGGGTACCGTAAACTAAGCAAGCACATGGGTTTGGTAGAATCAACATCTTTGATAGAACTTGTTGATTCGTTTATAATCTGAAAACAATTATTAATATTTCTTACGATAAAAAGTGGTAACATGAATAAAAGTATATAAGAGAAAGGTTGTTAACAGGCATTACATTTCTCTTAAAATATCTTACCATTTTCATGTGAGTACAACCAAACGACGAAATTTGTTATTTGATTTTTCTTCCAGAAATGTTAACCTAAAATTTTATTACTTACAATGAACAAATTAAGTACACTTTTCGATGTCACCTTTAGCCCTTGTGACAAAAATACACATGTAGGTACATAATATATAAAAATAATCAAAACTGCTTAGTTTATAACAACACACAGCATTAAAGATTCAATAACACATGTAATAATTAAATGTCAATCATATGTCAACATTAAATAATAATTGTACTTGCGACTGCGTCGTTGAACTATAGTTCAACCAGATGCTCGTGGAGCGCTACTATCTCTATTCCCATTTTATCGTATCTTTTCATTCGTCTTTATTTTTAATGGTCTGTGGATTCAACATTTTTCTTTATTTTGAAAACATTTTTGTGTTGAGAAATCACAATAACTCCATACAAAAAATTTCAATAAATCTTCTGTAATGGAAACATTTTTAATATTATCGTTTGTACGGATTTTTTTAAGTGATTAGATATAGAAAAGTATTTGTCTCAATTTTTTTCAACGTAAAGGAGATAAACAAGTCAATCAGATTAAGCAATTATTAAATAAATAAAGAACTAGAAGAGATAAATAAATCAATGAGATTAACCTATTATGAAACAAAAAAAGCACTAGAACCGCGATGCCCTTGAAGAAAGCGACACGTGGTGATCAAGCCAAAATTGCTAATTTTTAATTTACCGATGCAACACCGATGCTTTAAAGTTCAGATCCTGATGCAGGAGTCTATTCCAAAACACTGTCTTTTCCTGGTTGAAGGCTGAACACTTTACAATTAACGCCTGGTTTCAGATGGATTTTAAGAAAGGGAAAATTCATATCTTTAGCCTCTCTGACAGCCTCATTAGTCTCCGGTTTCTAGTCAACGACTCTGTAATATTGAGTCTCTGTCTAATCACAATCATGTAACGAAAAATGTTTAAAATGCAACCCCGCAGTGCATTTAGAAGGGTGGAACATTGGTGGATTTTGTTTTGGGTTTTGGAAAGATCCGCGTCCCGGTTCAGGGTTCTATTGAATGTTACTCCTAGATAGGTGACAGTGTATGAGGGTGTTAGTGTTGTCCCTCCTAATACCAGACGAATGTTATCGTGTTGTTGGCGAGTACACCGACTGTAGTGTGGCTGGAGAAATTGTTTGTGTTTTTGGTGGAATGAGTTGGATTCTCCAGCGGTCAGACTGGTTAAAGATTTGAAGAAATGTTACGAGGGGTGAACCCTGTGGCACTCCGCTGAGTGGCATGATTGAATGGGAATTATTGTCTTCTACCTTAATTCCAACCGAGCGGTTTGAGAGGTAGGAACTTTATCATTAGGTCGCTCATTTCGATTGATCGTAGCTTGTGTATGAGAACAGCGTGACAAACACTGTCAAAGTTATATGCCCGCTTCTTGTCAAGAAAGACAACCAGCTTGCCCTGTCTGTACGCAGCGATTCTGTTGCTTCGTAGTGGAGCTTGGGTAGATATTTAAAGTCTGAAACTAAATTGGGACACTACTAGCCATATACTCAACCATACGTCATTATCAACATCTACTTCAAGGACGTCAGTTCACCATCTACACCGATCATAAACCAATTACGTTCGCCTTCAAACAAAAACCTGAAAAATGCTCACCACGACAATTCAGATACCTAGACTACATAGGGCAATTTTCAACGGATATCCAGCACATATCAGGTAGAGACAACGTAGTGGCAGACGCACTGTCCAGAGTCAATCAACTCACGGCAGGAATCAACTTCAACGAGATGGGAGTAGATCAACAAAACGACAAGGAGCTACAAGACGCGTTACGCCTAAATAATACAAATCTTCAGCTCAAGAAAATAAGAATGCCAGGGCACACAACCGAAATATACTGCGACGTGTCCACAGCAAACGCAAGACGCTTCGTCACCAAACCGTTCAGACGACAGGCTTTCGAAAGTCTGCATCAACTGTCACACCCAGGAAGTAAAGCATCAGCCAGACTCGTGTCTCAAAGATTCGTATGGCCAGGCATTCAAAACGATTGCCGAAGATGGGCACAGCAGTGCATACACTGCCAAACTTCAAAAGTGACTAGGCACAACAAGCCACAGGCAGTAAAAATCCAACCGCCATCAGCAAGATTCGACCACGTGCACATAGATTTAGTCGGTCCTCTACCAGTATCAAATGGACATCGTTACATTCTAACTTGCATAGACCGTTTCTCACGTTGGCCAGAAGCTATCCCGTTAGAAAACATTGAAGCCGAAACGGTAGCACGAGCATTCTTCACTAACTGGATAGCAAGATTTGGAACACCGTTACAAGTCACCACAGACCAAGGTAGACAGTTCGAATCGAAACTTTTCAAACAACTTGAAAACGTAGCCGGATTCGCGAGATGCAGAACAACGGCATACCACCCGCAGGCAAATGGCATGATAGAAAGATTCCATCGTCAACTTAAAGCAGCTTTAATGTGCCACGACACGAAAAATTGGTACGACACATTACCAATTTTCCTACTCGGGATAAGAACGGCATGGAAAGAAGATCTATCCGCCACAGCGGCAGAAATGGTATACGGAGAAACCATTCGAATACCAGGCGAGTTCTTAAACGAACACCGAAAAGAAACATTAGAACCAGAAAACTACGTAGCGCAACTACGACAGCAAATACAAGCACTAAAACCTGTAACAACAGTAACACATGGTATTTAAAGTTTGAAAAATAAACCTTTCCCCATAGACTTTTAATACAATTAAAGTTAAATGATAATTGTGGCTACATGTTTCGACAAGGAATTAAACTTGTCATCATCAGGCCTCTGCAAAATTACACTAAGAATAAGAGTATCGTTCCGTTTGATACTCAATTTCTTAAACAGGTGGAACGTAGCTGCTCGGTGAGCAAAATTGAAATTAATAGTGTCCATTTCTGTTATGCGTAATGTACCTCCAAATGGGAAGATGATATTATTTAAAGTTTGAAAAATAAACCTTTCCCCATAGACTTTTAATACAATTAAAGTTAAATGATAATTGTGGCTACATGTTTCGACAAGGAATTAAACTTGTCATCATCAGGCCTCTACAAAATTACACTAAGAATAAAGAGTATCGTTTCTTAAACAGGTGGAACGTAGCTGCTCGGTGAGCAAAATTGAAATTAATAGTGTCCATTTCTGTTATGCGTAATGTACCTCCAAATGGGAAGATGATATTATTTAAAGTTTGAAAAATAAACCTTTCCCCATAGACTTTTAATACAATTAAAGTTAAATGATAATTGTGGCTACATGTTTCGACAAGGAATTAAACTTGTCATCATCAGGCCTCTGCAAAATTACACTAAGAATAAAGAGTATCGTTCTCCATTTCTGTTATGCGTAATGTACCTCCAAATGGGAAGATGATATTATTTAAAGTTTGAAAAATAAACCTTTCCCCATAGACTTTTAATACAATTAAAGTTAAATGATAATTGTGGCTACATGTTTCGACAAGGAATTAAACTTGTCATCATCAGGCCTCTGCAATACTCATTATTCTTAGTGTAATTTTGCAGAGGCCTGATGATGACAAGTTTAATTCCTTGTCGAAACATGTAGCCACAATTATCATTTAACTTTAATTGTATTAAAAGTCTATGGGGAAAGGTTTATTTTTCAAACTTTAAATAATATCATCTTCCCATTTGGAGGTACATTACGCATAACAGAAATGGACACTATTAGTAACACATGGTACAAGTAAAAGTTTTGTATTCCAAAAACTTAGCCAAGCTACGCAAGTTTTTCTAATAAACGACACAGCTAAAAAACCCCTACAGCGACCATACGATGGACCATACACAATCTTAAAACGAGGAAAACGAACATACACGTTAAACAAAGATGGAACGCCATACACAGTGACGGCAGAACGCGTGAAACCAGCTTTCACAGAAGAACAAAGTCACACACCCCAACAAGGGGTTGACGAAAAAAGAACCCGCTCTGGGAGAAGAATTAACCATCCCGTAAGATTTAACGTATGACTCCGTCACTAGGAAGGGGGTATGTGGGAACATGGCGGCAAAAACGAGTCCGCACGATGACGCACCGAACCCCGATCTCGGTAGTCGCGCCCATACGTTACGTCAAACCCCCACATGACAGACACGAATGCGCGTTCGAGTAACATCGCTACCGAACCACGACGAAGCGCTACCGAGCACCGACGAAACGCCCCTGCAGGGTATAAAAGCGTGCGCGCGTCGATCAGGAAATCACTCTTCTTCCGGAGTTGTTAATAGCACTGGAAGAAGTCTCATACCCCGTGACCGGAGTTGTTAATAGCCTGGTTCCACGGGGCATCGTCCGACGCCGGAGTTGTTAATAGTCTGGCTAGGATAAGCGACCACCGCTACCACGTACGCCAGTCAAGCGGCTGCGGTCCAGATCACCGTGTTATTCACCGGTGCCTTCGATCATTACACCGCTACCACGTACGCCAGTCAAGCGGCTGCGGTCCGGTTCACCAAGTTATTCACCGGTGCCACCTATCGTTACGCCGTTGCCGCCAACGCCTACAAAGAGGCCATCATGGAAGCTGGCGCCGATCGACCTCGACACAGGGCCCTGCTACAGCGAACCTCATAGCCGACCCCTGCATTTACTAGATCCACGAAGACAGTGCGTGAAGTACATTCGTTCTTTAACTTTACGTTCTTGTTAATTTGTTCTTGTTAATTTGTTATTCTTTTTATGTTACTTGTTCTTTCATTTAAACTCGTTAGTAAAAACCGTTAAACCACTGGACGTTACATTTCCTTCGAAAAGATCGGCGCACACACACGCGCCGACAGGTTCAAAAGGAATCACGAGAAATTAATAAGAAGCATCGCAAACGAACTGGAATTCACATCATTTGGTACTTTCCAATAGCATCCCGCAATAGATGTGTTTATTTTTTCTAAATGGAACATTTGTATTAACCAAAATCAATGAAGGCATGACGTTTCTTAGAAAAACTATCAATATCGAACCAAAAATAAATTACATGTCCCTTTCTCTGATAACCAAAGAAAAACGTATTTCATATTAATTTATTCCACATCAAATTATTTGAAGGAGATATGGCTTTATCTATAGGTATAAATAGGTAGTTTTTAGCTGACATGATCAATAGACAACTCAGTTTCTCCTCAACACGATGTACTATAAAGTATTACTTTTTTTTTCGCTAATTTGTAGCATTAGAGCAGGTAAGCGTCTGATGATCGTGAAAGTTTCATTTTATTGTTTTTTTTCCTACAAACGTTGTTAAAAACCGAATAAATTTCAACAAAATTAATTCGAAATTAGTATCTAGTGAGTGGACTAAAGGTGGACATGTTTAATTTCTGCAAGTGTGACGCGGATTGGTACTCGCGGAGAGGGTTTATCGTTTTTTTAAAGCGGCGAAAAGTTTTCGAACAGAAAGTGAAACCGAATATCCCATGTCAAAATAGCTATTTTTGTATCTAGTGCGCGAAATGCCACTTTGGTGATCGAGAACTGATTTTTTTAACGAGGCGCAGCCGAGTAAAAAGATAGTCGAGATCACCAAAAGTATTTCGCGCACGAGTTACAAACAAAATATTTTCTACAAACGGAAACGAAATGTGAAGAATTTGACAATTATTTTAACGTTAAAATACAAAACTCTCATCTAGTTTGCGTGCAGTGCGTACTTCGCGCCTGGCGTCGTCATTTCGGGCACGCTGTCATGGTAACGTAGGTAAGTGAAACTTCGCGTATTGTTATCGATGCGCAAACCTTGTCATTTTTTGACGTTTGTAGAAAAATATAGTATATATGGCACCAACAGCTAGTTAACTTTTATGTATATAGAAAAAAATTATTTTTCTAATATTGTTTTAGACTCTACAACGTCGATTTCGTGTGTCCAATGCAACGTGGAGTTGGGAGGTAAATGCCCTTATGGAGAAACCATAGAGTGTTATGGGTCACCTGACAATGAAGCACAAATGTGTATTCAATACGAATATACTAACGGTAAAAAATGCTAATAATATAATAAATTCACTACACTGGGTATTTGCAGAAAATGGACAAACATTCCTAAAAAAAACATGCGACGCTGACATGGGCAACAGCACGGCATGCAACAGGATATTATTGTTGAAACCCAATTCCAAAAACTGTCGACAGTGTGGGACACCATATTGCAATTACGTATTTCCTTGAATAATTAATCTTAAAGAATACCGTTTATTTAGTGTTAAGAATTGAATTGAATTGTATTGAAAATTCGTTTATGTCATACTAGCTTATTATTTCACCATAACAACTACTAAAACAAGAGATATTAATGACTAAATAACGCCCCTTTACATGACAACCGGATTTTACATAGCAACGGGCGTTATTTTTTATAAAGCTAGCTTATAACGCCCGCAAATGTAAAATATTATACCACATCACCATAGATACGGTCAAGGATGTTAAATGTCAGTCTATACTGATTTTATTGTTATCATCTGTTTTAATCATCTTAATCAACCTTTTGCAAGTATGACATAAAGTTATGAAGGCACCAGAAAGGGCGTTATGTTCATAACGCCCTTGCTGGTGCCTTCATAACGCCCTAGTTACCTTAATTACTATTATTCATTGCATAGTATTTACAGTTTATATTGGGTTAGTAAGATTTGTTTGGGCTGCTCAGGATTATTATCCTCTTCAGCCCTCGCCGGTTGTTTTATATTAGTGGTTACATTATTTTTGGATGTACCGAGTGGCCAAATAAGCGAGGTAAGCAGCTGTATCTCAGGACCTGCTCATCTGACAACAATGAAATTTTTTTTATTATTATAAATTGTAACGCCCTGCGATAATTTCCTATTTTAGATTTGTAATATTCTAATTTCTTTTACTTTCATGACTAATATTCTTAAAATTACATTACATTGTATTATAAGCATCTGCTTTCTTGACTCATCATCTTAGCCCTATGTAACCTGAACCTTTGGAATTTTCTTTGTTCGTGATGACTAACTTGTTATGCACAGTTCTTGCTGCTTGACAGATGTGTTCATTCCTTTGTTCTTTATGCTATTTTGCGACGTAGAACCCGCTGACTCATTTCCTTTTAGGGTCTAAGAGCCCTTTCCTCTATTCATTTTTCTTCAGTTAACTACTCGCTTCCTTTCCAATCACTTCGCTCAATTTTCTGTACGATCAGATTTGCATTTACTAAAACTCGAGTTATTTTTCGGATTTTGTGCTCTTCGATCACCAATTTAGTGAAAGTTCTTACTGATGCTTTAAGAAATCGCTAAAACCGTATTTTTACGTATATATTTGTACAGTAAAAGAAAAGTGTACGTGAGTTCTTCTTCTTAAAACGCTGGAATTAATTATTTACCAGGTTGGTACTGATTTTTTCTTGCTTAATGTAGTTACCTAATTTCGCTTTCCCTTTTTTATAGCGGTTTTACACCCGCAAAAGCTACCTTTAATCTTCTACCATTTTCCTGCTTTCTGTGAAATTCCGACTTCGACGACGCTTCGTGGGAAGCCAACCATTTCTTCAACCCCCGATCGCCGCTCCGAAGATTCAGTGAATTCCATCTTTACTATATCTACTTACCGTCGCTACGTGGAAAACCAATTTTAGTTTTTCCCCTTTATTACTTATTTCGAACTTTTATACTTTACTTTTACCTACTCAAGTTATTTTTCTACCAGTCTATTTAAAAGATTCTGTTTAAACATTAACCATTTTGCTATCTAAAATTTGCTACATTTGCTGTTGCTGTAACGTAATTTTACCGTATTATTTCCGTTGAATTTTCTAAAGTAATATAGTTTATTTGCTAATTTAATTTGCTATTTGCTAAAATATTAACTTGTTATCAAATTACCTTTAACTTCTTTTGACTTAACGTAACCATTTAAATTTGAACTTAATCTATATTTGGTATCCGATTTTTTGAACCACAGTACTCGTGTAATTACTCATTTTGGCTCGCTGTAATGCCCAGCGACCCTTGTTGTTTTTATTTTATTTAAGGACTTGGAAAACTGTGCACAGGAGTTCCAACATCCAACTCAACTTTAACCAAAAGAAAGGTAGGATTTCCTATTTAACAACCGATTACTGTATTTTGTATTTTCAAAGTCGTATCCCTATATCTCAATTTGCTTGTCAATTTAACGTCATTTTACTCACAAATTTTGCTTAACTTAAAGGTAGTTTAGACCCACCTAGTTTGTACTACAAAATTGATTATTTACTTCATTAAATTAAACTCATATAATTATCATTCTTGTACTTATAAAACCTGATTCTATTTTGTAATATTTTATTTTATTCATTATAATAACCTTAAATTTATCTATTTCTATTTATTGCTGAAATCACCCCGTTCTCTTTCAGATTTGACTTCGTTACTATTCTAACTGTTAATATCTTCGTAATTCTGATTAGCAGCTTTATTTTCTACAAGAATTACGTGGCGCCCTGTTCTTTACTTATTTTTCCCTATTGTACTACCACAATTTCTTACTTTTTCGCTCATTTTCGCTAACCTACGACCACGTGTCTACTAGCACTGAATTACCGCGGCCTTTGCTCCAGTTAATTTCGTTGCGGCCCAATTCTTGTCGTAACAAAATGTGGCCATAAAAAACTCTGGAAATTATTTTCGAGTTCCTAGGATGGCCGCTAGGGGGCGTATTTGGTATAATAATTCATAAAAGCTTAATTTTCTCGCTTAAAGTCCCAATGAAGTGGGTCTGAAAATATTGTCATGGCAATCTACGATCATTTTTGAATAAAAAACCTTACATCAATTTTTTTGACAGCTGTCAAATAAAGTGGTGGGGGAAGGTTTTACCCTTCGAATATATAACAAAAGGAAGGAATATCCCTATAGTTTAGTAGACGGTAGAATGTAACGGAAGTTACGCAGGCTTTACGTCACAGTGACGTAACAGTAAACCATTTATGATTGGTCAAACGGGTGTAGCGTGCAGTTTGTCGATTTAAAAGTATAAAATTACCAGTAGCGTAGAATTCATTATACGGTTAAGAACATAGAGAATGTGCAAAAAATTAGAAATATGCATACCAAATTAATTATGTTTAATGGGCAATAAAATTAAAAAAAAATTTTATGCATTTTATTTTGTTTACAGCAGGCGCGTAAACATACAAATGTTGGATTTACGACCCTGCTTAACAGTACACCAATGACTCGACGGAATACGTCACAGTAGGTAGCCATATTGGTAAACCATTAATGTTACTCATTTTGCCATATACATGTTCCTTCCTTTTGTTATATGTTCGAAGGTTTTACCCCGAAAAAGAAAAATGCTTGTAGTGTCAGTTTCGCTTGGCCGATTTTACTGAAACAACTTTTGATTAAAAGAGCATTTTTGGAAGTATTTTTCTATAAAAATAAAACATCTATATATTTTTCCATTGTTCTGCGAGAGGGCGTTGATTTATAACTTACCCTATTTCTTTAAATATCTCTAAAAAGTTAAATGAAATCATATATTTTTTCTTACGATAATAAGTAGAGCACTAAAAACTAAAAAAATAGTGAAAACCGCAAAACGATATTTAAACATTTTTGTTAATACCTTCGTTATAAATAGAGATATCGTTTTGCGGTTTTCACTATTTTTTTTAGTTTTTAGTGCTCTACTTATTATCGTAAGAAAAAATATATGATTTCATTTAACTTTTTAGAGATATTTAAAGAAATAGGGTAAGTTATAAATCAACGCCCTCTCGCATAACAATGGAAAAATATATTGTTGTTTTATTTTTATAGAAAATACTTCCAAAAATGCTCTTTTAATCAAAAGTTGTTTCAGTAAAATCGGCCAAGCCAAACTGACACTACAAGCATTTTTCTTTTTCGGGGTAAAACCTTCCCCCACCACTTTATTTGACAGCTGTCAAAAAAATTGATGTAAGGTTTTTTATTCAAAAATGATCGTAGATTGCCATAACAATATTTTCAGACCCACTTCATTGGGACTTTAAGCGAAAAAAATAAGCTTTTATGAACTATTATACCAAATACGCCCCCTAGCGGCCATCCTAGGAACTCGAAAATAATTTCCAGAGTTTTTTATGGCCACATTTATAATAAAAAAAAATTCCATTGTTGTCAGATGAGCAGGTCCTGAGATACAGCTGCTTACCTCGCTTATTTGGCCACCCGGTACATGATAATTAAAGTTATGTATTTACAAAAAAAATGAAAAAAATATAAAGTTTTTGAGATACATATAAATATGTTTAATCGTTGTCCGTATCATTGCTGTGGTTGTCATCGTTCGCATAGTTACGAATAGGGGGTTGGGAAGTAGGTTACAGGTGACTGGTTGGGCGGTTTTCTGCTGACTCTGAAAAAGAAATGGCATAGGCAGTAATCTGTTAGTTATGCAATTGTTTTCCGCGCTGAGGTTATAGATGTTAGCGGATGGAGTAGGGTGCATTTTCTAGCAGGATTTCGTATTCTGGGGGGAGATCTTGGGGGGATTCTTTTTAGGATCCATTGGAAGGATTCCTCCCGTAGGTGTGTAATTGCATGGGTTTAAGAGGATTTGTTTGACAGGAAGGACATCTGCGAGAGGTGAATGTTGTTTGTAGTGGAATGATTCTGTCTGTGATTGGAGTAATATTGGCGTGTTGAATTGTGAGGTGTGATGGATATCTGTAGTTGAGTCTGTGTATTTTACGTATTATGTTACGCTCGCAGGCGGCGATTTGTTGGAGTTGGGAGGGATTTAACGTGCTAAACAGTGGCGCTCGGTAATCGATTAGTGGCCGGATAAAGGTTTTATATGTGTGTTGGAGAGTTTTGGGGTCGCACCCTCGGATGCGACCACGTAGGGCACTTAGAAGATTGGATCGTTGGCGGATTTTGGCGGAAGGTTCGGTTGAATGTTACACCTAGATAAGTGACCAGACCCTAGGTTGACACCTGTCCCCCCATGCGACCAACCGAGGTTTAAAGAATTGTGTGAGTGCTGTATTTAGCTGTGATAGTATCTCTGGAGAACACCCAGAGTGCTGTGTCGTCTGCAAAGAGAGCGGGTGTTTTGTGGTTGTGGCGTATCGTACGTGTAGATGATGTAAAGAAGTGGTGCGAGAGGTGAACCTTGTGGCACTCCGGCCAGTGGCATGAATGGCTGGGAACGAATATCTCCTACCTTAACTCTAACCGAGCTCGAGCGGTTTGAGAGGTAGCAAAAAAGGAATTTGGTCATTAGGTCGGGAATTCCAATGGACCGTAATTTGTGAATGAGACCCGCGTGCCAAACACAGTCAAATGTCTTTATGTGTAGGAAGACAGCCAGATCTAGCTTCTTTTTTATATAATGTTAAGTCATCCGCGCCGCCTTGCGTGCGCGCTGTTCTTTTTAAGTCAGTCGTTGGTCGTTTTTCTTTTATCTCCGTCTTTCAATAGCGTCAAACTACTTCTAGGACAAAACTGTAAACATAAAGTGATAGGCAACCCAAAGTACATACCTACGAAAATTATAAATGTATACTCGATGGTAATAGTAAATGATCGGATCCTGGTAGTTGAGTCTCCTTGAGTCGGAGTGAGATTTACAAGGGAGCGACGACACACTCGTTTAGTCAGAATTTCACTTAAGACGGCAAGTTGAAACTAATTCGTACCTGACTGTCATCCAATCACGTTCCACGTGTCAACCAGAGGCAAACTCTTCAGTCTTTCAAGGTTCCGTAATGCTGCCATTTATATCCCGAGAGAACTAGAGGACCTGGTAGTAGTTAAGTGGTTCATGGAGTACATAATATTTAAGTAAGTGTAGACAGCTGTTGCTTTTTGCCACACAACTGATCCGACTTTGGGGATGGAATCCATGTGAATTTAAACGCCAAGGCAGTAAATAAGCGATTCAAATTAGGAGCGGTTTAATGGCAACTACGGCAGCTACCACAGGAGCAACTGCCAAAGGCGGAAGACACGCTTCCGCCTGTCGCTGTCGCTGTCGCGGCAACCCGCACTAAGTGAACAACTCCGCCATGCCAATTACGAACTGGAATATATAAATAAATGTATACAAAACCTGGGTGGATAAAAATCAATGTAAAAATCGAAAGCCGTCCCAGTGGTCTTAGTGTTTTTGGTAAGTGCAGATCGGCATTGAAATGTCCGGTTTTGAAAACAAAGTGAAAGAAGACTTTGGCGTGAATGGAGACACCACAACAGGAGAGGGTGATAGTTAGGGGTGAAACGGGGTGGTGGTAGATTGGGGTTGAGAAAGGGGGGGTGGGTGGATTTGATCCTTCGTTCTGAAGAAGCAACAGGTGTTTTGATATTTTTGTAAATTTTTTTGTGTGTTGCTTAAACTTAGAGTTGCTAACGTACTCCCTCATTTATGTAAAAGCCTTGGTGGATGTAACTAATGTTGTTTTTTTTCCTCCCGTGTAGAGTTGAATGTTGGGCTGTATTAACAAAATCTAGCAGCATTCTTCTCGAAATTACAACTTTAGCAGATTAAGTCCGAGCCCAGGTCAGTCTGAACCTTTCGGATTGGTCCGAATAACTAACTATTTATATGTGCTTTTGTATGTCTAGTGAATGTGGCAGTTGACGAACAAGGGAAGGAAGTATAAGTAGTGGTTATTTTAGTTGTGACCTTGAGTACCGAGTGTACATTGTTTTTGCTTTATATTATTTATATAACTGAATTTGATTACCATTTAATATACTTTCATTGCAGGTACTTTTATGTTACTGTAGCCAGGGGTGGGCAGTCACAAAATACTTGTATTGAAAATACAGTATTTGAAATACATTTGTATTTTGTATTTTGTATTTGATGATTTTTCTCTAAAGTATTTTGTATTTTGTATTTCAAATACTTTCTTTATGAGTATTTTGAATTTTGCATTTGAAATACATTAATGTATGTATTTTGCCCACCGCAATGTTAACGATAGGTTCAGAATGAATTCTAAGTACACATTTTCAAGAACCTACCTATAAAACTTTCCTATAAACGTCTAACTAAATCTCCCAAAGAAACACCCCATATGCGTACCTATAGGTATTTTTGTATTTCAAATATTGTATTTGTATTTTGTATTTTTAAAAATAATATAAAAGTATCTCGTATTTTGTATTTCAAATACATTTTTAGGAGTATTTTGTAATTTGTATTTGAAATACGTTAGTGCATGTATTTTGCCCAGCCCTGACTGTAGCTTCCTCACTCCATCATATTTCTTTGTGGGTTTTGTTTAATATGTGTACTTAGTTGTCTTGGGAACATAACCGAAGGTTTCTTTGACCATGTTCTTCCTTCGAATAGTTTCAGGTGAACATGGCATTCTCTCTTTTTGGCGGTAAATATGATGCTTGTTTGTTTTCCTCCATCCTACAACTTCACAAGGCCTTGACAAGCGCCATCTAGGGAACCGCTATCTTGGTAGGCGCCCTCTTTAGTTACACAACGTAGGTACAGATGGAGTTGGGTTCGTTTTTATGTAGGTAAGCGCGCGAAACGTGGTATCTGTTACATCACAGCATGATTCCCATTCTCCCGTGCTTTGTGCTTTATTGAAAATCTTCTGGTTTTTACCCGCAAGTTGGAGCGCCCCTCATGCCACCAGTCCACTTTTCTGAGGTTCTCCTCACGGGTTTCAAACGCACTTCGGATGAACATGCGAATTTAGTTGCCTACCTTTCCGTAATGACATCGATGTGTACCATGACTAACCGCCTGAACCATTAATCTTTTGAACGTTGCAAAAATGCGATTATGTTCAAAAGGCATCACGAGAAATTGATAAAAATCATTTGGTACTTTCCAATAGCGGAATATCAGGTCTATAACTGAGCGACGATCCCGCGACAGATGTGTTTATGTTTTCTAAATGGAAATTTTGGTTTGGACAAATTTGGCTTAAAGAATTCTTAACCAAAAACGATGAAAACATGAAGTTTCTGGGAAGAACTATAAATCTGTCAATTCCGTACCAAAAATAAATGACGTGTCCTTTTTCCTAATGGAAAACGTACCGCTTCAGATACTCATTGCGTATTAATTTAGGACACTTCAAATCATGTAAACAAGGTATTGCTTTATCTACAGGTATAAATAGGTAGTTTTTTAGCTGACATGATCAATAGACAACTCAGTTTCTCCTCAGCAACATGTACTTTAAACTTTTACTTGTGTTTTCCATAATTTGTGTCATGAGAGCAGGTAAGCGTCTAATAATCTTGAAGGTTTCAGTTTATTGAGCAAGAGGGGAAGCATCTTCAATTTTTCAGTGTCAAATTAAAAAAAAAATTCGAAATTAATTGGTGGGCTAAAGGTGGGCATGTTTACTTCATGCATGGGTGACGCGGATTCAGACCCGGAAAGGGTTATCGTTTTTTTTTAACGGAGAAAAGCTGAAACGCGTTTCATTTTAAATAGAAAGTGAAACCGAATATTCCATATCACAAAATAATATTTTGGATACACATATTATATTGTTTTAGGGTCGCTTTCGTGTGTCTATTGTAACGTGGAGTTGAACGGTCCCAATGTGTGCAAATATGGCGGAAACTCAGTATGTGAAACGTCAAGCAACGATTTAGTGCCAATGTGTGTTGAATATCAACGTAGTGACGGTAAAACAGTCCTAATAATATAATAATTCGTTATACATTGAATCTTTGTAGAAAATGGGCAATCAAAGCTAATAAAAGGTTGCGAGTTTGGCCGCGGAAGCACAACGGCATGCGGAATTATAACAAGCAGTGTTCCCAATTCCACAAACTGTAAAGACTGTACGACACGATATTGCAATTACCTATTTGATGAATAATTAATCTTAAAGAATACGGTTATAGCAATTTTACAGTGCAAATACCTTTTGTTAAATATCGTTAATATTTAGATTTAAACTTGGAAAAAATAAATAAGCATAATCACACGTTCAGAATTTGAATCCGACACTGCTTAAGTATAAATCCATCCCAAGAACCGTTTCATATTTACTTAGGTACCTAGTTTCTATTACTTCAAATGTGACTGCAGGTGAACCTTTTAGTCCAAGAGCTGGGGCTGCAAAAAAGGTGGCCTATCGAGTAACAGCATGAAATAATTTTTAAAAGCTAATACTTATACAGACCATCCATAAAATCTTTGGCTGCCTGGGCGGAACTTGTGCAGAAATTCGCCATTCCCTCTCTCCTGAATATTTTTTGGCACGTTACTGTACCTATCGAGTAACAGCTTCAAACTATAACCAAATTATAGTTTGAACATAACTTTATAAGAACAATCATTGCTGCCTAGTTAAATCCTGTGCTAATGCCTAGGCAGAAAACATTCTCTTTGTCAAAGTCTTATGACACCACTAATTCAACTATCATAGAAGTACTTAGGGATAAACAAGGAATCGTTCAATGAACAATTATAATGATTTCGACAAAATAATTTTATAATATAAAGTATTTAGTAATAGTATACAGGGTGTTTTTTTGGGAGCTTTAGTTAGACATTTCTGGGAGGGAAAGTTTTATAGAGAGGTTTTTGAAAATTTGAACTTAGGGGTTACTTCGTTTTTTTAAATGCGAACTATTGCATTTTTGGATTCTACGTGAAATTTCAGTTCCTTTAATACCCACATGTCAATATCTACAAGTTATGGTTTTTAAGTTATTTAAAAAAAAATGGCGGATACAGACGGTAATTTAGGAATTGGTTACACTCTGTTCTCCCAACAAATATAGTAAAGCTCCTCCCCAAAAATTACCGCCACATTTAAATGCAACTTTTTTATTGGTCGAATTTTCGAAACCCGTAACATAAGCAATCACTTGATTTCAAATTTTTGTAATTGGCGTAAATGAATTTGACATCTGTAACGTATTTATAATTTTGCTGGTGTAAAACTGGTCGCTGCTTACATTGGTCAAAATTTATTGGGAGGCGCTTTACTATATCTGTTGGGGGGAATAGAGGTACTTGAAAACCGTTGC
This sequence comes from Pyrocoelia pectoralis, assembly GCA_036250285.1. Taxonomy (NCBI): domain Eukaryota; kingdom Metazoa; phylum Arthropoda; class Insecta; order Coleoptera; family Lampyridae; genus Pyrocoelia; species Pyrocoelia pectoralis. The sequence goes on from CM070083.1 coordinate 7,877,076, forward strand.
AGCTATGGCAACCGAGTATTTTCCAAAATACAATAAACCTCGAGCACTCTTGAAAGTGTACATCTCGATTTAAAGAAGGATTTTAATCGCACCAGCAAAGCGAATTATGGCGATTAAATCTTTACTAAAAATTTGGCCCAGTCTGACCCAACAAGGTTTCCGAAAGAATCTTCCTGGTTCCTCAACATTAGATATTCGCAAAACTCAATTCGTCTTGAGAGGTCAACTGGTTGCATCAAATGGCCATTATGATGAGAAAATGAGCGATAATGGCAGTTTTTTAGGGTTTTTTAGATACAACTTATATTTACGCCCAAAGCAATTACCTAGTGAAGCACGCCGTGAAATATCCAAGTGCATTAATAATTTAAGCTTCATCTTCAACATAGGGTCTTAATCTAGGTAATTGTTTTGGTGGTACAAAGCTTCCAATATTCGAACAATTTCATTTCGTCGGTTTCAATGGTCGGTACGTTCACCAGGACACGGTCTTTCTAGACATCTTTCAATGAACGTATGACAAGCATGTGACGCAATTCTGTCCATTTTACCATAATAACAATTAGATTCCAAAAATCTTAATATGTAAAACCATTGCGCGCCATTTTTTTCCATTATTTAAAAACTTATGTTAACCTATAACAGGTGACGGTTTAGTATCACTTGATTTGTTCAAAATTGGATAGCCATGGTCCATGTCACGGTCGACTACTAAAAAAATCCAAAAAACTAGTATCAATGCGATGAAATGGGAATAAGTCAGAAACTATTAAAGATAGGGATAGGAACATATACCAAAACATGCCTATTTTGATTCTCTATCAAATGCAATAGTAAGAAAACGGTCATTTCATTTAAAAAATCTGAGTTTTTAGTCTTTGAACTTTCCTAAATTTGGAGCCCCATAGTTGCGAGCTCATACGCAACTTAACTTTCTATAAGTGCACCAAAAGAAAGCCTTATTCCTCCTCTATGCTCTGGAGAAAACTTGGTTGCCATAGCTACAACGCTTTTCAAGTAATGAATTCCTAAATTACCGTCTGCATCCGTCATTTTTTTTAAATAAGTGAAAATAACTGAAATACCATAACAGTAGATATACAATGGCACTTCTGGATCCAAAAATCACCAGATTTAGTAACTTTCTAGTAACTAACCTCAGAAAAGTTACTAGAAAAGTCACTAGATTTTCAAGACCACGCCCCTGGTTTGCAACTTGGCTAAGCGGTTATTCCATATTTTATGAACAGTAATAAATAATAATTCAATTATTATAATTATAGCGCATCTATTTTAGTAATTATAGATTTTCACAAAGTCAACTAAGGTTAATGTTTAAACTCTCGTCGATCCAATTATAAAATGTCGTTTGCGTTAAATGTTTACAAAATGACGGGACGCCAGTCACTTCTGGATCCAAAAAATCTAGATTTTCAAGACCACGCGCCTGGTTTGTAACTTGGCTAAGCGGTTATTCCATATTTTATCTTTAACGTGTTTTCAAGACCACGCCCCTGGTTTGCAACTTGGCTAAGCGGTTATTCCATATTTTATCTTTCACATGTTTTCAAGACCACGCCCCTGGTTTGCAACTTGGCTAAGCGGTTATTCCATATTTTATCTTTCACGTGGCCACCTTGAAATGATCACCTTGAAATGACTTTGAAATTTAACCTTGAAATTTGTTCTTGGTCTCTCCGCTACATTTTCAAGACCACGCCCCTGGTTTGCAACTTGGCTAATCGGTTATTCCAAGATATTTTATCTTTCACGTGGCCACCTTGAAATGACCTTGAAATGATCTTCACCTTGAAATAACCTTTAAATAACCTTCACCTTGAAATGACCTTGAAATGACCTCCACATCGAAATGACATTTGAAATTTGTTCTTGGTCTCTCCGAGGGAATTTCCTGAATTTAACTAAATTTACGTCCCTCCACTAAGATTTATGTATATAAAAGGGAGACGATAATTTCATTCTTCAGTTCTTCATTTTGCTTTAATATCAAGGTAGTAGTAGTAAAGTTTTTGCTAATTAAAGTCGATCGTTGTTGTAGTCGTTTGATGCTGCAGCATTATTGAGATGGGTACTGAAAAAAACCTTAATAAGTGTATGTGCTGGTGCTGTAATGAAGATAACGATGGCTCTGCAAGCGCTCCTGCATTCAATGGGCGTTTAATTGATTGCACTGCTTATGATCTATGTGATTCAAAATACATTGAAATTGGATACAGTATACTTCATGACCTTACCCCAGTTCTACGAATTGTATGGTATGATGTAATAGTGATGGAAAGAGAAGATTGGGAGACGTTTCTCAAATGTCAAACGGAGATTGAAATGAAAGTTAAGCAATCTCAAGAAAGTAGGATTAATTGGTCCGATGTTGACGAAGATATCAAATATTCCCATACTGAGGAATCGCTTAGCAGCAAAATGATCATGAAGTATGCCTGGGAGTCTGTTAAGGGCATGGAGAAAATGTTAAAAAGTATAACAGTGCAAACGGTGCATGATGACTACAAGCAATTTTGTGAGCTTAACCTAAATGAGATCAAAGAATTGTTTTCGCTAAAAGATATAATTAATTATCGATTTGAATTACTCGAATCGCATCAGCTTTCCAGTTTCTATCACAATCTCATCGCGCAGATAAAGAGATACCGACGCTTTCGCAAGATGCAGTACGACGACGACGATGAAGACATCTATAGTGACTTTGAAAATTGGTTAAATTATAAATATGATAGAAATTCGCATAATACACTTTGTATAATGGAACTTTTGCATTATAGAACTGCCGATATCATGTATAGCATTTATGAATAAAACTCGTATACGCACGTTGTTTTTTTCTTTCTCACTTTCAGAATCATAAATTGCATATTTTAAAACCTGAATGTTACGCTAACGAAGCATAATATCTCTTGGGTGGCTATATAAAACAATAGTAGCACATAGACAACGGGCCATCATCAGCTCAAACAGATATATCCGCTAATATCAAGTCCTATATATAAATAAAACTTTAGTAGCACATCAACTCTACAGCAGGAAAACCCTCATCAGATTCAAAGGCTTTTCAATCAGACCCCTGTTCAAAACAGAACAGACCCTGTTGAAAACAGAACAGACCCTGTTGAAAACAGAACAGACCCCTGTTGAAAACAGAACAGACCCCTGTTCAAAACAGACAGCTCAAAACAGCTCAGAAACATCTGAAAACAGCTCAAAAACAGACCCTGTTCAAGCAGATCTGTTTTATCTGTTCATCGACTCTGTAAGCAAAAATTATAGGGATTTAAGTTCATCAGTGGCGGTGCAATACTACATTAAATAAAATAGACAAAAACAAGAATTCACTATATGCAGTAACCTTTGTGCTTATCGAAAAGTTTAGGAAAAGAAATGTATGCTAATAGTTAAGTAATTTACGCTGGTGTTAATCAATTAATTGCATAAAGTAAAAGTATGTAATGATCTTCTTTAGTTTAAACGTATTTGATAAGATAATGAATCAATTAACAAATCATGCTTGTTAGGCGAATGAATTGCACTACAATGATAATTAAGTGGGTTTTCTTCTTCTAATTACATGTGGTCAAATTGATAACATAATAAACAAATTAAGTTTGTTCACAATACGTTTAATAGATGCGAATGAATTGCGCTACAACGAGAATCAAGAGAGAGTTACACCCGAACATCTATCGAAACTCTTTAATTGTTTTAACGTGATTGTATTTTCAACTTCCATAAAAAAATGGAGGAGGAAATAAAAACTCACAATTCCCCTTTTACGGTTTTAGTTGAGGGTAACATTGGAAGTGGAAAAACAACGTTCCTTAATTATTTTAAACAACAACATCAGAATGTGTGTGCATTGTTGGAACGAGTGGAAATGTGGAAGAACTGTGGTGGTCATAACCTTCTGGTAAGTTAATGTATTCACTTTTTTATAAAACTTCTATTATAACTTAAAAATAGCTGTATATGTACGAAGACAGAGAGCGTTGGGGGTTTACATTCCAATCATATGTTCAATTAACCATGCTAAAACAGCATACATTCAAGACAAATTCTCCAATAAAATTAATGGAAAGTTCAGTCTACAGCTCAAGGTAAGTAAAAATAAATGTATAACTGTTAACTGAAGCTATTATTTAGGTACTGCTTTGTTGAAAAAATGATTAGTGACGGTATCCTTCCTTCACCTTCTGCCTCTGTTATTGACGAATGGTTCAAATGGATTACATCGAATGCATTTTGTTCTGTTGATTTAATCAGTGAGTATTATTATGACATTTGTAGCTTTGTTCAATATTTTATTATAGTTTATTTACGAACATCTCCTGAAGTTGTCTACCAAAGAATGCGTGAAAGAAACCGCGACGAGGAAAAGTCCGTATCTTTACAGTATTTGAGTGAAATACATGAGATGTACGAAAACTGGTTATATCATAAAACTGCGTTTACTTGTCAGGCATCTGTTTTAATTGTAAATGCCGATTTGGATAAGTTTGCAATTTTGGAAGAATATCAAAAAGTTATTCCAAATATTTTTGGTGCATGTTTAAACGAATCTTCTTCTTCTTAAATTGAAATGTATAAATATTTAATACGCTTTATCTATCTATCATCTATCTCATTTAATAATAATAATAACGATCTTGCACAGTTTTAAAAGTATTGGTAAGATGAGTACGATGACTCAACGTTTAAGTCAGTGAAATTATTTTAGAATTTCCATGACGTAATCTTGGTTTATACTATAAATTTAGTTCTATTTCAAAAAAAAATCAAAAATAGGTTCTATTTGAAGAGTGTTTTTGAGTTGTATATATGAATATTATTATTATTCATCATGAATCTTGAGAAGATAAATGAAGTCTCGTATTGCAGGTTATTTACAAAATGTGAAAGAATGAAAAGTTGCAAAGTACTAAAATTGAGTACGATAAATACCAAATATGGAGAGAGTGGTATGGTCGAAACGAATACGTTTAAATCTATATTAACTGAACACTTTTATAAACGTTTCAAAGGGGAGGGCCGTATAGAAATGTTTAATGAAGATTTGAAGAGAAAAGGAGTGTTTATATGCAGTTGGGAAGTAGTAGTAAAATCAGGAATTTTAGCTATGAGGGGCGACGTAACGAAGAAAATGCTTGGAAGAACCATTATGTGAGGAAAAGCAAATCATTGGAAATTTCTGGAACAATGGAAAAATATAGATCAAGTCATGGGAAAAATACATAAAAACAGATAACGTCACTAGGTCACTCGTACACCAGATCACTTCGTGGAATCGTACACATGTAATCAGTTGACCGGAAATAAAGAATTATAGGATAAGTTAATATAAGGAATAATTTATTTTGAAAAAGATGATAAGAGATCATTCATAATATACTCATAATCACTTAAATCAGGCAGAGCCATCCCAATATCAGGAAGCTCTGAAGGAACTTCAAACTCATTAAGAGTAGTCATAGATAGAACTTCAAAAACCATTGAGGTTTCCTTGTTTGGAGGCTGCGACAGAGGTTCCATTGGAGATTCAAAACCCATTGTAGTTTCCTTGTTTGGAGAATGTGACAGAGTTTCCATATTTGGAATAACCTTCAACGATGTTTCCATTTTTGGAACCTTCACAGCAATTTCAGTAGTTTTCGATTTAAGAAGAGATTTAAGTGTTGGAGCATTTATTAACCCTTCAGCGTCGTAGTCGTCGTTATCGCTGCTAATGACTACGACTTTGTTAGCAATACGGCTTGATTTTCTTTTTTTGCACAAGACAGGATCCGTACTGTTCTTCCTTTTTACAATCTTCTTACTCTTCTTCTCTCGATTAAGATTGATGTTGATTTTATTTGTATTCAACTTAGTAATTAAAATCTCAGCCTGAACAATGAGTTTGTGACTTAGAGTAATTATTTTTTTAATTTCATTTATTTCTTTTTTAAATAAATCAGACATCTTAAGGATGTTTAACACTATAAACGAAAACAATCGGAAGACCGTATATAGCAAATCGTAAATTCATTAACAAAGTTTGAAAATTTTCCAATTTTGAATAAATTAAAAACTGGAGTATCTTATACCCACACAGTAATAAAAAACCATTTATACTAATACTCAAATAATGATTTCCAAATGTATCTACTTGTTCTTTATCAAAGTTTTAAAATTTTCCCATTTGAATAAACTAAAAAAACTGACGTATCTTATACCCGCACAGTGATAAAAAAACATTTATACTAATAGTCAAATAAAGATTTCCAAATGTGCTTGTTCTAATAGACACCATTTACTCTAACACTAACTGATTAGAAGTTGTTTTCAACTACCTTCAACTTATAATTATTAATTAAAAAACCGACCAGTCCATGAGTTTGTCTTTCGCTTATTTTTTAAATAAATCTTCAATATTAATGATGACGGTTTAGAAAAAACAAACATATTTTGCTAAAATTCATTATTTATTTTTATGATTGTAAAACATGTATCGTACAGAAACTTAATTATTTAGTCGTTTTCAATTTGACATACAGTAAACATATCTTTGAAATTGTTCAAATCGTTAAGTTTAATACATAAAGACATTATACAGTAAAGCCCTCACAAGTTTGAATGGTAATCTTGAAATAGTTTATTATTATAACTAATTGATATAGAATTCTTATCCAAAAATCTCAGATGAAATTCTTTCGGGGATCTTCCAAAAGAGTCAAAATAGCCTACTCTCTCCATTCTCATCATTATAGATGACGACCCAATGTTCTCAGCGTAGGGCTGATTCTGGATGACGTAATTTATCCTTAGGGATGACGTAATTTATCTTTAGGGATGATTCTGGATGCTGGATGGCTTTTCTGGTTTCTGGATGGCTTTTCTGGAGACCCTTTTGGCTTTTCTGGATGTTTTCCTTAATGCCTTTTTGGCTTTTCTCTTGATGTTTTTCTTAATGCCTTCTTGGCTTTTCTGAATGACTTTCGGCATGCCATTTTATTCTTTCTGGATGACCTTAGGGAGGAAAAACATTCAGAAAAGCCAAGAAGGCATTAAGAAAAACATCAAGAGAAAAGCCAAAAAGGCATTAAGGAAAACATCCAGAAAAGCCAAAAGGGTCTCCAGAAAAGCCATCCAGAAACCAGAAAAGCCATCCAGCATCCAGAATCATCCCTAAAGATAAATTACGTCATCCCTAAGGATAAATTACGTCATCCAGAATCAGCCCTACGCTGAGAACATTGGGTCGTCATCTATAATGATGAGAATGGAGAGAGTAGGCTATTTTGACTCTTTTGGAAGATCCCCGAAAGAATTTCATCTGAGATTTTTGGATAAGAATTCTATATCAATTAGTTATAATAATAAACTATTTCAAGATTACCATTCAAACTTGTGAGGGCTTTACTGTATAATGTCTTTATGTATTAAACTTAACGATTTGAACAATTTCAAAGATATGTTTACTGTATGTCAAATTGAAAACGACTAAATAATTAAGTTTCTGTACGATACATGTTTTACAATCATAAAAATAAATAATGAATTTTAGCAAAATATGTTTGTTTTTTCTAAACCGTCATCATTAATATTGAAGATTTATTTAAAAAATAAGCGAAAGACAAACTCATGGACTGGTCGGTTTTTTAATTAATAATTAATAAGTTGAAGGTAGTTGAAAACAACTTCTAATCAGTTAGTGTTAGAGTAAATGGTGTCTATTAGAACAAGCACATTTGGAAATCTTTATTTGACTATTAGTATAAATGTTTTTTTATCACTGTGCGGGTATAAGATACGTCAGTTTTTTTAGTTTATTCAAATGGGAAAATTTTAAAACTTTGATAAAGAACAAGTAGATACATTTGGAAATCATTATTTGAGTATTAGTATAAATGGTTTTTTATTACTGTGTGGGTATAAGATACTCCAGTTTTTAATTTATTCAAAATTGGAAAATTTTCAAACTTTGTTAATGAATTTACGATTTGCTATATATACGGTCTTCCGATTGTTTTCGTTTATAGTGTTAAACATCCTTAAGATGTCTGATTTATTTAAAAAAGAAATAAATGAAATTAAAAAAATAATTACTCTAAGTCACAAACTCATTGTTCAGGCTGAGATTTTAATTACTAAGTTGAATACAAATAAAATCAACATCAATCTTAATCGAGAGAAGAAGAGTAAGAAGATTGTAAAAAGGAAGAACAGTACGGATCCTGTCTTGTGCAAAAAAAGAAAATCAAGCCGTATTGCTAACAAAGTCGTAGTCATTAGCAGCGATAACGACGACTACGACGCTGAAGGGTTAATAAATGCTCCAACACTTAAATCTCTTCTTAAATCGAAAACTACTGAAATTGCTGTGAAGGTTCCAAAAATGGAAACATCGTTGAAGGTTATTCCAAATATGGAAACTCTGTCACATTCTCCAAACAAGGAAACTACAATGGGTTTTGAATCTCCAATGGAACCTCTGTCGCAGCCTCCAAACAAGGAAACCTCAATGGTTTTTGAAGTTCTATCTATGACTACTCTTAATGAGTTTGAAGTTCCTTCAGAGCTTCCTGATATTGGGATGGCTCTGCCTGATTTAAGTGATTATGAGTATATTATGAATGATCTCTTATCATCTTTTTCAAAATAAATTATTCCTTATATTAACTTATCCTATAATTCTTTATTTCCGGTCAACTGATTACATGTGTACGATTCCACGAAGTGATCTGGTGTACGAGTGACCTAGTGACGTTATCTGTTTTTATGTATTTTTCCCATGACTTGATCTATATTTTTCCATTGTTCCAGAAATTTCCAATGATTTGCTTTTCCTCACATAATGGTTCTTCCAAGCATTTTCTTCGTTACGTCGCCCCTCATAGCTAAAATTCCTGATTTTACTACTACTTCCCAACTGCATATAAACACTCCTTTTCTCTTCAAATCTTCATTAAACATTTCTATACGGCCCTCCCCTTTGAAACGTTTATAAAAGTGTTCAGTTAATATAGATTTAAACGTATTCGTTTCGACCATACCACTCTCTCCATATTTGGTATTTATCGTACTCAATTTTAGTACTTTGCAACTTTTCATTCTTTCACATTTTGTAAATAACCTGCAATACGAGACTTCATTTATCTTCTCAAGATTCATGATGAATAATAATAATATTCATATATACAACTCAAAACACTCTTCAAATAGAACCTATTTTTGATTTTTTTTTGAAATAGAACTAAATTTATAGTATAAACCAAGATTACGTCATGGAAATTCTAAAATAATTTCACTGACTTAAACGTTGAGTCATCGTACTCATCTTACCAATACTTTTAAAACTGTGCAAGATCGTTATTATTATTATTAAATGAGATAGATGATAGATAGATAAAGCGTATTAAATATTTATACATTTCAATTTAAGAAGAAGAAGATTCGTTTAAACATGCACCAAAAATATTTGGAATAACTTTTTGATATTCTTCCAAAATTGCAAACTTATCCAAATCGGCATTTACAATTAAAACAGATGCCTGACAAGTAAACGCAGTTTTATGATATAACCAGTTTTCGTACATCTCATGTATTTCACTCAAATACTGTAAAGATACGGACTTTTCCTCGTCGCGGTTTCTTTCACGCATTCTTTGGTAGACAACTTCAGGAGATGTTCGTAAATAAACTATAATAAAATATTGAACAAAGCTACAAATGTCATAATAATACTCACTGATTAAATCAACAGAACAAAATGCATTCGATGTAATCCATTTGAACCATTCGTCAATAACAGAGGCAGAAGGTGAAGGAAGGATACCGTCACTAATCATTTTTTCAACAAAGCAGTACCTAAATAATAGCTTCAGTTAACAGTTATACATTTATTTTTACTTACCTTGAGCTGTAGACTGAACTTTCCATTAATTTTATTGGAGAATTTGTCTTGAATGTATGCTGTTTTAGCATGGTTAATTGAACATATGATTGGAATGTAAACCCCCAACGCTCTCTGTCTTCGTACATATACAGCTATTTTTAAGTTATAATAGAAGTTTTATAAAAAAGTGAATACATTAACTTACCAGAAGGTTATGACCACCACAGTTCTTCCACATTTCCACTCGTTCCAACAATGCACACACATTCTGATGTTGTTGTTTAAAATAATTAAGGAACGTTGTTTTTCCACTTCCAATGTTACCCTCAACTAAAACCGTAAAAGGGGAATTGTGAGTTTTTATTTCCTCCTCCATTTTTTTATGGAAGTTGAAAATACAATCACGTTAAAACAATTAAAGAGTTTCGATAGATGTTCGGGTGTAACTCTCTCTTGATTCTCGTTGTAGCGCAATTCATTCGCATCTATTAAACGTATTGTGAACAAACTTAATTTGTTTATTATGTTATCAATTTGACCACATGTAATTAGAAGAAGAAAACCCACTTAATTATCATTGTAGTGCAATTCATTCGCCTAACAAGCATGATTTGTTAATTGATTCATTATCTTATCAAATACGTTTAAACTAAAGAAGATCATTACATACTTTTACTTTATGCAATTAATTGATTAACACCAGCGTAAATTACTTAACTATTAGCATACATTTCTTTTCCTAAACTTTTCGATAAGCACAAAGGTTACTGCATATAGTGAATTCTTGTTTTTGTCTATTTTATTTAATGTAGTATTGCACCGCCACTGATGAACTTAAATCCCTATAATTTTTGCTTACAGAGTCGATGAACAGATAAAACAGATCTGCTTGAACAGGGTCTGTTTTTGAGCTGTTTTCAGATGTTTCTGAGCTGTTTTGAGCTGTCTGTTTTGAACAGGGGTCTGTTCTGTTTTCAACAGGGGTCTGTTCTGTTTTCAACAGGGTCTGTTCTGTTTTCAACAGGGTCTGTTCTGTTTTGAACAGGGGTCTGATTGAAAAGCCTTTGAATCTGATGAGGGTTTTCCTGCTGTAGAGTTGATGTGCTACTAAAGTTTTATTTATATATAGGACTTGATATTAGCGGATATATCTGTTTGAGCTGATGATGGCCCGTTGTCTATGTGCTACTATTGTTTTATATAGCCACCCAAGAGATATTATGCTTCGTTAGCGTAACATTCAGGTTTTAAAATATGCAATTTATGATTCTGAAAGTGAGAAAGAAAAAAACAACGTGCGTATACGAGTTTTATTCATAAATGCTATACATGATATCGGCAGTTCTATAATGCAAAAGTTCCATTATACAAAGTGTATTATGCGAATTTCTATCATATTTATAATTTAACCAATTTTCAAAGTCACTATAGATGTCTTCATCGTCGTCGTCGTACTGCATCTTGCGAAAGCGTCGGTATCTCTTTATCTGCGCGATGAGATTGTGATAGAAACTGGAAAGCTGATGCGATTCGAGTAATTCAAATCGATAATTAATTATATCTTTTAGCGAAAACAATTCTTTGATCTCATTTAGGTTAAGCTCACAAAATTGCTTGTAGTCATCATGCACCGTTTGCACTGTTATACTTTTTAACATTTTCTCCATGCCCTTAACAGACTCCCAGGCATACTTCATGATCATTTTGCTGCTAAGCGATTCCTCAGTATGGGAATATTTGATATCTTCGTCAACATCGGACCAATTAATCCTACTTTCTTGAGATTGCTTAACTTTCATTTCAATCTCCGTTTGACATTTGAGAAACGTCTCCCAATCTTCTCTTTCCATCACTATTACATCATACCATACAATTCGTAGAACTGGGGTAAGGTCATGAAGTATACTGTATCCAATTTCAATGTATTTTGAATCACATAGATCATAAGCAGTGCAATCAATTAAACGCCCATTGAATGCAGGAGCGCTTGCAGAGCCATCGTTATCTTCATTACAGCACCAGCACATACACTTATTAAGGTTTTTTTCAGTACCCATCTCAATAATGCTGCAGCATCAAACGACTACAACAACGATCGACTTTAATTAGCAAAAACTTTACTACTACTACCTTGATATTAAAGCAAAATGAAGAACTGAAGAATGAAATTATCGTCTCCCTTTTATATACATAAATCTTAGTGGAGGGACGTAAATTTAGTTAAATTCAGGAAATTCCCTCGGAGAGACCAAGAACAAATTTCAAATGTCATTTCGATGTGGAGGTCATTTCAAGGTCATTTCAAGGTGAAGGTTATTTAAAGGTTATTTCAAGGTGAAGATCATTTCAAGGTCATTTCAAGGTGGCCACGTGAAAGATAAAATATCTTGGAATAACCGATTAGCCAAGTTGCAAACCAGGGGCGTGGTCTTGAAAATGTAGCGGAGAGACCAAGAACAAATTTCAAGGTTAAATTTCAAAGTCATTTCAAGGTGATCATTTCAAGGTGGCCACGTGAAAGATAAAATATGGAATAACCGCTTAGCCAAGTTGCAAACCAGGGGCGTGGTCTTGAAAACATGTGAAAGATAAAATATGGAATAACCGCTTAGCCAAGTTGCAAACCAGGGGCGTGGTCTTGAAAACACGTTAAAGATAAAATATGGAATAACCGCTTAGCCAAGTTACAAACCAGGCGCGTGGTCTTGAAAATCTAGATTTTTTGGATCCAGAAGTGACTGGCGTCCCGTCATTTTGTAAACATTTAACGCAAACGACATTTTATAATTGGATCGACGAGAGTTTAAACATTAACCTTAGTTGACTTTGTGAAAATCTATAATTACTAAAATAGATGCGCTATAATTATAATAATTGAATTATTATTTATTACTGTTCATAAAATATGGAATAACCGCTTAGCCAAGTTGCAAACCAGGGGCGTGGTCTTGAAAATCTAGTGACTTTTCTAGTAACTTTTCTGAGGTTAGTTACTAGAAAGTTACTAAATCTGGTGATTTTTGGATCCAGAAGTGCCATTGTATATCTACTCATAACTTGTGGGTACCACTACTTCCGGCATTTCCGGAAGCGCTACCATTTTGAAAATATTTTACATCGATTCGGTTTTCAGAGTAACCCCTAAGTTCAAATTTTCAAAAACCTATCTATAAAACTTTCCCAGAAATGTCTAACTAAAGCTCCTAAAAAAACACCCTGTATACTATTACTAAATACTTTATATTATAAAATTATTTTGTCGAAATCATTATAATTGTTCATTGGACGATTCTTTGTTTATCCCTAAGTACTTCTATGATAGTTGTATTAGTAGTGTCATAAGACTTTGAGAAAGAGAATGTTTTCTGCCTAGGCATTAGCACAGGATTTAACTAGGCAGCAATGATTTTTCTTATAAAGATATGTTCAAACTATAATTTGGTTATAGTTTGAAGTTGTTACTCGATAGGTACAGAAACGTGCCAAAAAAAAAATTTAAAAAAGTTTTCTGCCTAGGTATTAGCACAAGATTTAACAAGGCAGACAATTTTTTTCTTGTTTAACTGTATAAAAGCTATGTTTTAAGAGTAATTTGATGCTGTTACTCGATAGGTACAGTAACGTGCCAACAAATATTCAGGAGAGAGGGAATGGCGAATTTCTGCACAAGTTCCGCCCAGGCAGCCAAAGATTTTATGGATGGTCTGTATAAGTACTAGCTTTTAAAAATCATTTCATGCTCTTACTCGATAGGCCAGCTTTTTTTGCAGCCAGCTCTCGCTCTATTTTCTTTAATTCAGAGTTTCGCAATCATAAGCGACGCACAGTTTACTTCAATTTGAATCCTATGTACCAGAACACAGGCGCCACTTAATTGAGATTATGTGTTTCGTTCACAAACTTTCCCTACTTTGAAATTTTGGAAACCAATACATTATTTTTCCCAGAGATAAAGAACAAAATGTCAATCAATACGACCTAAGCGCTAAGGAAGATCCTTACACTTCTCAAAAGCTAAAATAGTGGCTGTAGGATCTTTCTCGCGGTGGCCTTTAGATGCATGAAATTTTTGAGCAAATACAAAAACCGGTAAGCATTTCGGTGGAGTCATGGTAATAAAAAGCGAAATTTTCATTTTTACAAGGACAAGAGAGCAGTCGGTAGGAATAGAGTTTACATAGAAACAAGGCAAGAATAAGAGAAGCAAATGTTTTTGGTGGAGCCCAGCAAACACATTTATACAGGGTGTCCCACTGCTCCGTAATCGGTCGATAACTCAATATGGGTTGAAGATACAGAAAAAAGTTTCAAATAAAAGTTGCTTTGATTTCAATTGCGCATTTTTTAAAAATATTCTTATATCTACAGTATGTTGCATTTTCACGTGGCAGGAAAATGTAACTTTTTTTTAAATGGCACACCCTGTATTTTTTTCTCTTAATGTATCGATCAAGCATATTTATATCACGCCTGTAAATTTTTTTGATATTGGATGTGCGGTTGCCAAGTTATTAATTATTTTGTCAAAATTTGGTACAATTCAAGGTCGGACTATAATATTCATAACTAAGTTATTCTTCAAAAAAGGAAAAATTTATTTGACGAATAATATTACCCTAATGTCGTGTTACACTACAAAAAAAAACTAAGTGATTAATTTTATACCGAGTGTTTAAAATGAGAATTCAAACTTTGTGAACTTTAAATAGAATTTATACGAATATTTTAAATGGAACACCCTGTATTTTTATTTACCATCAAATTCTCGACAAAAAACCCTATTCAACGGTGTATTACTTCCTGGTATTATTTTTTGTACTTTTGTTAATATTTACGATTTTTAAAATTTCACGTAAAAAAATTTGTTAAAAGTAATTTTTATTTAAATTATTATTACAAAATACTGTTTAAATAGTTGGTATCAACGCAAAAGAACAAAACTCACGTCCTGTGACTATCTTAAGTTCTAAATAATTAAAGCAAAACAACAGTCAGAGGTGCGTGCGAGAATTGGATTTATTGTACCCTAATAAAGTAGAGGAGGCCCTGTTCCTTGGCCGCCAAGGTCACCGGACCTTACCTTTATGGATTACTATCTTTGGGGAACTGTTAAATCTCAAATATATCAACAGATGCCACAACACGAGATGACATGAAAATTTGAATTCGAGAGGTGTTTCAACCGATTACTCCTATGATTTTAAACACTATGAGATTATTTAGGGTTAGGCTTCAAAAGTGAATTGATCAAAGTGGAAGACATTTTGAACATTTACCTAAATGAGAGATATTGTATTTATTTTCTATTTTAATTTTCGAGAAACACCGTTTATTAAAAATTCGAGAAATACCGTTTACTAGAAATTTTGTTTTAATTATTTATAAATTAAGATAGTCACAGTACTTGAGTTTTGTTTTTTTGCGTTGATAACAACTATTTAAAGGTATTTTGTAATAACAATTAAACAAAAATTACTTTTAACAAATTTTTTTTACGTGAAATTTTAAAAAACGTAAATATTAACAAAAGTACAAAAAATAATACCAGGAAATAATACACCGTTGAATAGAGTTTTTTGTCGAGAATTTGATGGTAAATAAAAATACAGGGTGTTCCATTTAAAATATTCGTATAAATTCTATTTAAAGTTCACAAAGTTTGAATTCTCATTTTAAACACTCGGTATAAAATTAATCACTTAGTTTTTTTTTCAGGCGTGACATAAATATGCTTGGTCGATACATTAAGAGAAAAAAATACAGGGTATGCCATTTAAAAAAAGTGACATTTTCCTGCCACGTGAAAATGCAACATACTGTAGATATAAGAATATTTTTAAAAGATGCGCAATTCAAATCAAAGCAACCTTTATTTGAAACTTTTTTCTGTATCTTCAACCGACATTGAGTTATCGACCGATTACGGAGCAGTGGGACACCCTGTATATAAAATACATATAAATTATATAAGAACTTTTTAGATTTATATAAAACGGGAAGAAAAATAAGAGATATTTAATGTCAGGATGTCAGCAATTTTCAAAATAATATATATGTCTATTAGATGTAAATTCTTTATATCTGTAGTACATAAATTTATATACATTTTATGTATATTTTATGTAATATTCACATAAAAAATATTAGTTCTAAAAGCGTTGCGATGACCAAATGGCAGCTACTCGAGCATAATGTAATTATTACCAGTGTAAAAAATTATTTAACCAGTTATTCATACAAAAAAAATCGAAAAACTACATTTTTACGTGCAACTGTACTTTTAATTAACTTAATTTTTGCACGAACCCGCTTTTACCTGAACTGAAAGCCGACAGTTTATTATGATATTATATACTTGCTTGAAAAGTTTCCCTTAACCGGATTCGAACCGTTGCGGGTGTGCGTTGCAAATTCCGAAATCCGACATGTGTTTTCTTTGTATCCGACATTGTACCACTGCGCTAATCTGAAACATTCCTTTTTTTTATTTCGTTCTTCCTAACTTTGCGCTGTTTCGCGAGATTAAATTATGTTTGATTATATCGTTGAGTGAAGTCTTATTGAATGATTATACCTACCTTTATGTTAAAAATGACCAGGATTTAATTTATTTTATATTATTTATTTTCTATATAAATTAGACGCATTTGAGTCGATGCGGATCTAATATTAAAGGTACGTGAACTACAATTTTTGGCGTTATAGAAAACCCGCGCGTGCGATTAATTATGCGGCGCAAATAGAAACGGACTTTTATTTTCTACAATATAATATATGTAATGATAATTTATAATTATATTTACAGAAGGCATACATAAAAAATATGTAATACTTCTTACATATAAGATTTTACATATGACGTACATAAATCTAATCATATAAATATGACAGCACATAAATTTCATGGGTAATATGTAATTATCTATATGTATATATTATATGAACTTCTGTATACGGAATATCCGTAAGTTTATATACAATTATGTAAAATATACGTAATCTGCTACATACGGTTTATATAACTTTATTAAAGAACACTTACATATTTGATGTATAAAAAAGCATATGTAGGGGTATTTACTTCAATCTTATATATGTTGTATGTATATTTTATATGTGTGTTTGCTGGGAGTGTTGGCTGAAATAAAATTTGGTTATAACAAAGAGTATCTAAATCTCTTTGATTATACTTGTGAGATGTTACCGAAGTTTACAAGATCTGACAACATGTAGGAAAATCTGCAAAGATTGGCAACGTCGTGTTTTTGTTTATGTGCAAATATTTGATAAGAATTACTTGGCATTGCCACCAATTATCAAGAATGAGTGTAACCTGGAATGTTTGTACATGGTTTATACTACCTAATCAATTCTCTCGTGCAGAGTTTCAATTTGTTGAAGCATTAGTTAAGTCCTGATTGCTTCTCGAGTTTCATCTGAATATAGGCTGGAATACTCCGTAACCAGGGAAACAGTTACCCATCCAGCTAATACATTTTCTTTCGTTTAAAATTCTATATCATTTTTAATATATTTATGTAAAAGTGTCCGGTTTTGAAAATAAAGCGAAAGAAGACCTTGGCGTGAGTGGAGACCCAGCCAAAGAAAGAAGAGAGAGAAAAGGGGATAGTTAAAGGTGAGAAGGAGGGTGATAGTTAGGGGTTGAGAAAGAGGGTGGGTTTATCTAATACTGCCATTTGAAGGAGCAACAGGTGTTTCTTTATGTTTGTAAATTTCTATTTTGTGTGTGTAAATTTTCATCGAAAAGGTAATGCATGAATTTCATCTGTTTTATTACCTAATGTTAATTATTCAAATTAACCATTTATATTTTATAATAACTTGTCACTCAATGAAATGATTTTATAGAGTATTCTACATTGAACTATTTACCCAAATTACCGTTTTGTTAGCGTCCATCTTGACTTGTTTTTATATAATGTGTCTTCATTTGTCGCTCTTGTATGTAATAGTATTAATAAACTTCCGTTACCTATATTGAATTAGGAGCGAGAAGTTTCTTTGTGTTAAAATGTTGAATTCAGTTATTTTAAGTAACTTTTAATTTATTGTGTTTTATCATGTACACTCGTTACTCAAGTAAGCGACACTTGCTTGAAGCTTAAACTTAAAGTTGTTAACGTACTCCCTCATTTATGTAGGAGCTTTAATGTAACTATTCATTTTATTCCATTCTTGCAGAGGTGAATGCTTTAGCAGATTAAGTCCGAATCCAGGTCAGTCTGTACCTTTCGGAGGGGTCCAAATAACTAACTATTTATATGTGCTTTTGTATGCCTAGTGAATGTAGCAGTTGGCGCACAAGGGGAGGGAGTATAAGTAGTGGGTATTTTAGTTTGTAGCCTTGAGTACCGGGTGTAAATATTTTTTTTTGTTATGCATTACTCACATAATTGAATTCGATCACTGTTATGTGGGTTTTCATTGTAGGTATTTTTATGTTACTGTTGTCTCCCTCACCCCATCATATTTCTTTGTGTGGTTTGTTTAATTTGTGTATTTAGTTTCTTGGGAACATAAACGAACGTTTCTTTACCATGTTCTTCCTTCGGTCAGTTCCAGGTGAACATGGCTTTCTCTTTTTGGCCTTAATTATGATTTATTACAATTTTAGGGCTTTTATTTTTATCACTAAATATAATATATTCACGTTCATTTTAACTGCTTGTTTGTTTTCCTCCATCCAACAACTTGATAGGTCTTGGTAAGCGCCATCTAGGAAACCGTTATCTTGGTAGGCGCTCTCTTTTAGTTACACAACGTAGGTACATATGGAGTTGTGGGTTCGTTTTTTTGTAGGTAAGCGCGCAAATCCTGGTGTCTGTTACATCACAAGTGTGTTATTTGATGAATGTAGCATATTTCAATTTGCGTTGAATCCTATCTTTCTTATGCATCGGTGTTGACAATTACCCTTCCGAAATAACGGGTTCGATGTTACCCGTCTCGAGATCCCTTTGTTTAGGCAGGTGTCGCCGCTTGTAACTTACAATTTATTGGTACATTTAATGTGATGTATTTGCAACAACCTTTGATATTAAAATTGATTGAAAACCTTCAACAATTCAAATTTTCATGTTGTGTATTAATATTTTTCAAATAAATTTTTGGGAAAGTTAAATAAATGCATTTTTGATAAGTAATTGATTTATTTGTTTTCATCTTCCCTCCCTATTATACAGTTCATTGCCAGTGTATTCGTGTCTCTTTCAAACAATAGGGGGACATACTAAACGATTGCGGTCACGTACCAGGTATGTGTGGGGTTTTCCGGGTAGTTTAAATTGTACCACGTTTGTTTTGAAGTTTAGGAGGGAAAGTTTCGTTTAGCGGCCATTTTTAAATATTCCCTCTCTGATTTGAATTTTGTAAATGTAGTGTGAAGTTGGCGCCGTAGGACCTCGGGGTTGGAACATATACGTAAACACCCGTATATGGGTTGGAACACTACAACGTAATGCTTTAGATTCACCTTTTTTTTTATTTTGACAACTTGTGAGTTAACAATAACTCCATGCAAAAAATTTCGATAAATCTTTTGTAATGGAAACATTTTTAATATTATCATTTATAGGTCTTGGATGATCTCGTGAACGACACGTGACCACGTCGCAGGTAACTATAATTCGTCAAACTTTTATGTAGGCAACTTTCCTAAAAATATCGTCCATCATTATGAAACAATAAGCACGCGTAATTATGACTGAACAGTAAATAAATAAAATAAATTACATGATAAATATGAAATTTGTTGATATATGAGAACGAGAACACATTATTTACATTTTGGCGCCTTTTCCAAAGTAAGTCGATGTTTTTATACTTTACTTTCTACCAAATTTCATAATTATGGCTCCTCCTACTCGCAGCTACGCGGTGACGTGTCGTTCACGAGATAATCCAAGACCTATACACCGATTTTTTTAAGTGATTAGATATAGAAAAGTGTTTGTCTCAATTTTTTTCAACGTAAAGGAGATAAATAAATCAATGAGATTAATCATTTACTGAACAAATAAAGCACTAGATCCGCGATGCCCTTGAACAAAGCGACACGTGGTGATCAAGCCAAAATT
The DNA here is from genome assembly GCA_036250285.1 of Pyrocoelia pectoralis. Taxonomy (NCBI): domain Eukaryota; kingdom Metazoa; phylum Arthropoda; class Insecta; order Coleoptera; family Lampyridae; genus Pyrocoelia; species Pyrocoelia pectoralis. The sequence goes on from CM070083.1 coordinate 7,897,071, forward strand.
ACTTATTTATTGATGCCTAAAGTTCAGATCCTTTTACACTTAATTGCCGCTGGCTGGCCGACTGAACCAAAATTTGATAAATAATAAATACACATTAATATGACAAGGAGAGTTAAAACTGAAGGAAATAGATCGCTTTTTTCCTTTGCCTGTAGTGGAAGTGTTGTTTACCACAGCTACTCACAGCAGAAATGGCCATCAATTATTATCTTTACTGGCGAGGATACCACAAAATGATTTACGAGAGTGGCGACTCGAAAAGAGGAGGCAGTATAAAACGTGATTGTCCAAAGGGTAAATGAGGACATGGGCCAAGCTGATTTGAGTGGTTTCCACAGAATTACCACATCATCAAAAAGTGTTCCAGCGCGATTGCAATGTGTAACTTTGTGTACTTGACCAAGGTCTGCCAGATATACTCTAAGGCTCTATGGTGGTTATTGTACATCTTTATGACCTTTTCAAGGACTTCTCGTAACCTGGTGTAACCTGGTCAAGTCTACCTGAGGTAGTTCTAAGTTCATGTAAACTCTTATCCGAGTCATAAAGTTAGAATGGTTGAATTCACTCAAAGAAAGAAACGGGTTTTTGTCAAATTAATCAATCAATCAAATTAATATATTTAACTTATCTAACGTATCTACCAGGTTTCAACATGAGTTAAGTAAAAAAATACAGATTAGGTGGAGATAATTTGCTTTAGTATCTCGTAAATCTTCAAAACATTTTAAATCTTATCTATCCAGGTAAGTATTATACAATATAGATAATATGGTGGTAAAAACCAAACACTTAACACGCAAAACTGTATTATTACATCATTGTGTACAATACGCAGGCGAGACCATTTGGTTGCACCAAGTCAGTAGAATTGTCCACAGGGCTCTTTTTCCATCAGATTAGATAATCTTTTATCTCCTTTAGCTCGAAAGTGAAGATGTGTTTCTTATGCCTCCCAACTTGCTATGGGTGCCTCTCCTCGCCATTCTTCTGAAATATTGTGTTAGCAGGTGGATGATAAATCTATTGGGCGATCCCTTGACACCTATTTGCCCCCAATGCACAAGTAGTTATCAACCTTCCTTCAACCCATATTCTTTGCTGCTGCTCTTCCATTCCATTCCGCCATCACCTTTTCTGTTTTCTACAAGTATCTGAAAAGAAGCAAGATAACTTCCGTATTGGGCGTTCTATAGACGCTACAGGTCCGTAATGCAATACGACCTGGTGCTTGAAACTCGTGGTCCTCCTCTATTGCTCTTCAAAACAATTTCCGTCTGGAATAAGTCGCCCTTTTTTTTATGCATTTCGCATGCCCAGTCCCTTGAGGCGTAGCAATGTAACAATAAGCCGATCAACTCCAAATTTTGTAGCCAACTGTAGTCGTTCTAGTAGCAAGTGTAGATCATTCGGTGTGAGTGAGGCTCACAAACATCTCCTACCTTGCCTTGATCCATCAGGACGATTACTACCTCCCATTTGTCGACAGTTTGCCGGTTTTGGGTGTTACTCCTGGGTTTCGATTGCTCATACGGGTCAATATTAGTCTGAGAAAATGTTTGGCTTCAGGAAACCGTATAATTTACAGGCGATAGATACACAAGACCCTCTTCTCTATGGTCACCGATTCCGTTAAGGATCCACATCTATTTCTTTTCTGTAAGCATTTCTTCCAGATTTTGATAGACAAGAAAGTCCTTTTGGTTCCTGTTTTGGTCCCATTTGTAGATGAAGATACGGTCTCATACATACCTACATACATAATCCAAACCTCTTATACCCATAGGGGTCGAGGGGCTACTATTAATATCTACTTGCCATTAAATAAATTTAATCGTTATTTCTGCTTTTAATAAATTTCCTCCATTCTGTCCTGTTTCTAGCTAGTTGATCTGCTTCTATCCATGTCTTCTCTCTTTTGTTGAGTATTTCCATGATATCGGTTTTACATCGCCTGCCTCTTCTTTTTTTCCCCGATGGTTCTGGCCTTCCATAAGTACTTGTTTTGTCTGTCTGCACTTGTCCATTCTTATCATATGTCCCTACCATCCTAGTTTTCTTTCCTCTATTATTTCTTCAAGGGTTTTGATATGTTATGTAGAAATGTAGTTGTTCTCTTATTATAGGGTTACTTACTTTGTCTATTCTTACAGTGTTAGTTACTCATCTTAGGGATCCCATTTCGGCTGCTTGCATTTTTTCTCTTTGTCTCGTATTTAGTACCCAGTTTTCACTTCCGTGTATTAATGTTACAGCAACTCCGCCATGCCGGTTACGAACTGGAATACATTTTATAAGCAACAAAAATTATGCTGGTTTAATGAAAAATCAACGTAAAACTGAAAGCCTTCCCGATTGCCTCAGTGTTGTCGACATGATTCCCATTCTCCCCTGCTTTGCGCTTTATTGAAAATCTTTCTAGTTTGTGCCCGCAAGCGGGAGAATCTCTCATGCCACCAGGGCACTATTTCTGAGGTTCGCCTCACGTGTCTCAAACGCACTTCGGATGCCCTTGCGAAGGGCTACATACCGTTCCATAATAACATCTGAACAAAAATAAGTGACGTGTCCATATTTCTGATAAGCAAAGAAAAACGTATCTCTTCACACACGTAATTTAGGCCACTTCAAATGATTTGAACATGATATTACTTTATCTACAGACATAAATATGTAGTTTTTTAGCTGGCATGATCAATATAGACAACTCAGTTTCTCCACAACAAGATGTACTTTAAACTTTTACTTATTTTTTCCATAATGTGTGTCATTAGAGCAGGTAAGCGTCTGATGATCTTGAAGGTTTCATTTTATTGAGCGAAACGTTGCTAAAGTCGACCAAATGTAAAAAAAATTCGAAATTGGTAGTGGGTGAACTAGGTGACGCGAATTCAGACGTTGTTTTAAAGCGGAGAAAAGCTGAAACGCGTTTTCTTTTCGAATAGAAAGTGAAACTGAAGAGCCCATGTCACAGAATAGTAGTAGACTAGTAGACAGCCAGGTAACTTTTGTGTTTACAGGAGAAATTGCTCAGCGTTCTTTCGAGTCCCTTTCCTGTGTTCGTTGCAACGTGACGTGGAACGGTGTTTGCCGCTATGGACCAATCGAACAATGTACATCGTATTTGAACACTATAGTACCAAAGTGTGTTCAATACAAACATACTATCGGTAAAAAATTGCTAATAACACAATAATTCGCCATACACCGGGCATTTTTCAGCAAATGGGCAATCATTTCTAATAAAAGGATGCGATTATGATTACGTCCACGAAAACAGAACGGCATGCGAGAGGTTAACTTGCAATATCTCCAATTCCACAGACTGTGAACAATGTGCCACACCATTTTGCAACTATAAGTCCCTTCAGTGGCGTCAGTATACTTATCTTTAGCAATTTTACAGTACAAATACCTTTTGTTAAATGTTGTTGATATTTAGTTTCAAAAAATAAATAAAAAAAATAAATAACTTATGTCACACTATCCGAATTTGAATCCGACAGACCGACACCGCTGAAGTATAAATTAATTTACAATTATTGACAAATTTATTACAAGCAACAGAACAAAGCTCAATCACATTCGATCACAAAACTACGGATAAATTCCTATTACATCCTATTACCTACTTCAAACGCGTCTGCAGGAGAATCTTTTCTGTAATTTAGAGTTTACACACATTACTTCATTTTGAAACCTATGCACAGCTATTGTAACAGAATATATGTATAGGCGACGTTTAATCGAGATTATGTGTGTTTCGTTCAGAAATGACATAAATATATTTTTAGGCGACTATTACATAAACAGTTGTTTTACGTATCTTTTGAAAACCGTAAAGTATAACTTTTTTTTTGACATCTGTCATAAACAACTTTACGGCCGCATTTACTTTACAACCGCTTTTACTTTACTTTACGGCCGCTACAATCACTTTTACGGCCGCCACAATCACTCTGCAAGTGACATGTTGTCAGGTAACTGTCACTGTCAAAATTATGAAATTGATTTTTAAATTAAAGTTTATATCTTTTTTTGATAGTTGCCTAAAAAATGTTGTGTGCACCTCGGTTAAAAGTTCTTTTTTAGCCTCATCTGATTTGCTAGCCTCGGTTTCGCCTCGGCTGCAATCATCAAATTCGCCCAAAAAAGATCACTTTTACAACCTTGATACACAAATAACTATTTTAGGCGCCTTTTACATAAGTAGTTGTTTTACGTATCTTTTGAAAGCCGTAAAGTATAACTTTTTTTTTAATAACATCTGTCAAAAACAACTTTACGGCCGCATTTACTTTACAACCTCTTTTTGTTGTCCAGGTGATGGAGAAAAGCACTCTGTAAGTGACATGAATAATCAATATTTGTCAGGTAACTATCACTGTCAAAATTATGAAATCGATTTTTAAATTAAAGTTTATATCTTTTTGTGATAGTCGCCTAAAGAATGTTGTGTGCACCTCGGTTAAAAGTTCTTTTTTAGCCTCATCTGATTTGCTAGCCTCGGTTTCGCCTCGGCTGCAATCATCAAATTCGCCCAAAAAAGATCACTTTTACAACCTTGATACACAAATAACTATTTTAGGCGCCTTTTACATAAGTAGTTGTTTTACGTATCTTTTGAAAGCCGTAAAGTATAACTTTTTTTTTAACATCTGTCAAAAACAACTTTACGGCCGCATTTACTTTACAACCTCTTTTTGTTGTCCAGGTGATGGAGAAAAGCACTCTGTAAGTGACATGAATAATCAATATTTGTCAGGTAACTATCACTGTCAAAATTATGAAATCGATTTTTAAATTAAAGTTTATATCTTTTTGTGATAGTCGCCTAAAGAATGTTGTGTGCACCTCGGTTAAAAATTCTTTTTAGCCTCATCTGATTTGTTATCCTCGGCTTTCGCCTCGGCTGCAATCATCAGATTCGGCCAAAAAAGATCACTTTTACAACCTTGATACACAAATAACTATTTTCTACGAACATCAAAAAATGACAAGGTTTGCGCATTGATAACAATACGCGAAGTGACACTTTTTTTCACTTTCCTACATTATGATGGCACCGTGCGCGAAGTATTTTTTTAACGGTTCGTACGACACGTGGTGAACATGGCAAAATTAATTTTTTAACGACGCTCTAGGTTTCTTTTTCGGGCTGAACCCTTTTACAATTAACGCCTGTCGTACCGACCGATTTTAAGAAAGGAAATATCCATATCTAGATGTCTTTATGCTCTCCGACAGCCAAGCGTCCCACTAGTGTCCGGTTCCTAGTCCATGACTCTGTAATATTTATCCTCTGTCTAACCATATTCATGTAATGAAAAATGTTTAAAATGAAACGACTCCTCATAATTAAGTAAAAAAATGGTGGAATATTGGAGTGTTGAATATTATTACGGTGTGATGGGTGTTTTTAATTTAATCTGTGTATTTTAACGGAATATGTTTACGCTCGCAGACAGTGTGTATTGAAGGGTTTTGCGATCGCGCCCTTGTATGCGATCCCGCAGTGCATTTAGAAGGGTGGAACGTTAGCGAATTTTGTTAGGGCTTTGGAAAGGTCGGTGTTCCAGTTCAAGGTTCCATTGAATGTTTACTCCAAGGTAGGTAACATCATGAGAGTGTTAGTGATGTGCCCCCTAATACTAGGCGCACGTTATCGCCGTGTTGTTGACGACTGTAGTGTGGGTGGCGAAAGACTATTGTTGGTGTTTTTTGTGGATTGTGTTGCATTCTCCAGCGGTCAGACCAGTTGAAGAATTGTGTGAGTGTGGATCAGGCTGTGTGAGTGTCTCTGCTGAACAGCCCAGAATGCCGTTTCGTATGCAAAAAGAGCGCTTAAGGTATTTCGTGGTTGTAACGAGTCGTACGTACCTGTATATGATTTGCGGAAGTGTTTCGAGGGGTGAACTCCGTGGCACTCTTTCCAGTGGCACGAATTTAAGGGGGCTATTGTTAGGTAGATGATCTGAAGAAGTGGTACGAGGGGTGAACCCTGTGGCACTCCGGTCGGATGGGAACTATTGTCTCCTACCTTAACTCTAACCGAGCGGTAAGAGGTGGGAGAATAGGAACTATATCATTAGGTCGGTAATTTCAATGGACCATAGCTTGTGTATGGTAACCGATCGAATTTTGAGACTCGATATGGACGATGAAGCGTATGCGCATCTGGAATCTGGATGATCGTTAAAACCCTCCAAGATCATTTGAGGGTTTGAGGCTCGCTGGTATGTGTAACACCTACAGATAGTGTATCTGTAGACCGTCTACATAAATGGGATCTATCCAGACCCAGAGGAGGTGGGAATGGAACCAGTTCAATGCAAAGTTATCATTTCAACATTCGCACTAGTAACCAAGCCATCGGTATTGCTTTTGAGAAAGCGTATCACATTTAACAGGGGAACCAAGCAAGTTTACGATTTTCAGAAATTTTCGGGGCTAATTTGTCTCGATTTTAAGCAAGCATTCGTACTCCATACAGATCGCAGCAGTACCGCATTCAAACCCAGACTGACAGGGAGAATTACCTACAAGGGGAGCGTCCTCAATCCTACGGAAACCATCGAACAAGAGTGTCTCGCAGATATGTGGACGATCTAAAGATTATGGGGTTACTTGAAGAGTTCCCTGTTCAAAGTCGCCTCTCTTCCGTATGAGAATCTAGCCCTTTCATCACAAAGATTGCGGTCGACTTTCCCAGGACTCGTAACTCATGCAGATGGTTGAAGTTTCCGGAAGTTGGATAGTTCGCTATTTTCCTTGGACTGTAGTCGAAGTGTTGTTTACCATGGATATTGTAAAGAAGAACCTATACAGCAGGATTGTCCATCAATTGCATTTACTTGAGGTAGCAGATTCTTACTGATTCCAAAGCGCTGTATTGGAGGGTGGTGACTAGAGAAGGGGAGTCAGCATAAAATGAGATTGCCCAAAAATTAGAAAAAGAAGAGGACATAGGCCAAGGCGTAGCAATATATCAATAAGCCGATCAACTGAGAATTTTGTAGCCGACTGAGTCATTCTAGTAACAGGTGTAGACCATTGGGTGTAGATCATTCGCTCACAAACATCTTCTACCTTGCCTCGAGAAGCTTGATCCATCAGGACGATTGCTACCTGTTTCTTGTGGACAGTTTACCATTTTTGGTTGTTACTCCTGGGTTTGGATTGCTCATACGGGTCAATATTACTCTAGGAAAAGGTTTGGCTTCGGGAAACAGTATAGTTTAGCCCACTTGTAGCCTTGGTTGCAGCAGGCGATAGATAAGCGAGGCCCTCTTCTCTATGATTACCGATGCCTCTATTTTTTTTCTGTACACGTATTTCTTCCAGATTTTGATAGACAAAAAAGTCTTTTTGGCTCCTGTTTTGGTCCCATTCGTAGACAAAGATACGGTCTCAACGTGGTTGTATGACAAGGGTCCGTATAACGTCAGAATGTAAAAATTCTGTTCTCATACAAGCCTCACAAGTGACAATACACACTAAAAACCGTTAAGTTTCTCCAGATTTCGGAGACCTTCTCGTGGAGCGGTTGCAGGGTAAAAAAAAAACATTTACCTGCAACCGCTCCACGAGAAGGTCTCCGAAATCTGGAGAAACTTAACAGTTAATTTAATATTGGAGTTAATTTTCATACACTAAAAACAACACCCACGTGTTTGTACAGTGCAAAGCGACCCGCAATAAATCCTGGTAGTTGAGTCTCCCTTGGTTCGGACAAAGCGCGAAAACCCACTCGTTTGGTCAGAATTTCACTTAAGAAGGGAAGTCGAAACTAATCCGTAACAGACCGCCATCAAATCACCTTCCACGTGTCAACCAGAGACATACTCCTACTCTCCGGTTCCGCTCACGTACACAAGAGACTGGACAAAGAGAAGGAGATCGGGCAATTCAACAATGACCCATTCGAAAGAGACGACCACAGCGCCAATAATCAACAACGGACTACTTCGCAACAGTAGGTACGTATGAAGCTTATGAGAGGCTGCACGCACGTTGACAGCTGTTTATTTTCCAAACAACTGTATCGGCTTTGGGAGGGAGTCCATGTTAATTAAAGCGCCAGGTGAGTAATTAGAAGTGGTATATGTTGATATTGTAATATAACATGTGTGTTTATTGAATATCATTGTACAAGTGCGACTACACAGATCGTCAAGTCCCTCTAGTGGGAGAATTCTTAAATACATATAAAAGATAACTTAAATCTAAGTTCCCAACACTCCTACCGATTTAAGTTTTACACAACTTTACAATGCAAGAGAACAATAATTACATACATATTAAAATTATTTAAACATTAATACCCATATTATTTGCACACCAAACAAACTTTTCTGTTGGTAAGTATTTCGTCAATGAATCAGCGACCATCTTCTTAGTATCAATTTTCTTGATGTTTATTTCATTTCGTTCAACAGTTTCTCGTATAAAATGATGTTGTATATCTATGTGTTTTGTTCTTGCATGAAAAACATTATTTTTGCTCAAATCAATTGCACCTTTATTGTCACTATATATGATAATTGGATCTTCATTGTCCATTAGTCGAAGTTCTTTTATTAATTTTCGTAACCATATGGCTTCCTTTGCAGCTAAATTGAGGGCCATATATTCAGCTTCAGTTGTCGAGGATGCTACTGTTGGTTGCTTTTTACTTTGCCAAGTAATAGCAGCTCCTGCAAGTAGAAATACAAAACCAGTAGTTGACTTACGGTCATTTGGACATCCAGCAAAATCAGAATCACAATATCCAATAATTTGTGAGTTTCCTTCCTTTGAATATGTCAGTATTGAATTGGTCGAACCTCTTAGATACCTCATGACACGCTTTGCAGCAGCCCAATGTGCTGTACTAGGATCGGAGCAGTACTGGCACAGAACTCCTACCGCTTGAGTTATGTCGGGACGTGTTCCTTTTGCTGCATAAAGCAGTTTACCAATTGCACTTTGATAGTTTGATTTTGCCGATTCAGTTCTTTCCTCTTTATCTGAAATTTTCATCAGTTTCTTATTTATGTCAAATGGCGTTGACACTGGATTACTATCATGCATGTTAAACTTATATAACACATTTTCAATATAATTAATTTGATTAAGGGTTGTAAGGCCTTTAATGCGATCTCTTTTAATTTCAATACCTAAGCAATAATGTAATTCTCCTAAATCTTTCATTTCAAAGCTTCGCATTAATTGTTCCTTGATCAAATTTAACAATTCACAATTACTAGAAAACAATAGTAAATCATCTACATAAATTGCAATAATTATAACATCATTATTAACAAATTTGTAGTAAACACAACTATCAAAACTTGAACAAATAAAATCATTATCCTTGAGTTTAGTGTCAAGTTTGAAATACCACGCACGACTTGACTGTTTTAGTCCATTTATCGCTTTGTGAAGTCGACAAACTATCTTCCTTTTACCCCTTTCTTGCTCGACTTCCAATCCATCTGGAATTTCCATGTAAATTTCTTCATCAATAGAACCTTGAATGAATGCCACAACGGCATCAACATGATGAATTTCCCAATTCTTCAGTGTTGCAAATGCCAACAGTATTCGAAGGGTTTCATATCGAACAACTGGTGAAAAGGTTTCAGTATAGTCGATACCTTCTTTTTGAGAATATCCTTTTGCTACTAATCGGGCTTTATACCTCTCAAGTGAACCGTTAGAATTGCATTTAAGTTTAAATACCCATTTACACTTAATCGGTTTTCGATTTTCTGGTAATTCTACTAATTCCCACGTATGGTTTCGTTTATGTGCTTCTAATTCTACATCAATTGCCCCTTTCCATCGATCAGCATTGGCATGATTGATTGCTTCATTATATGTTAATGGTACATCTTGAAATTCATTTTCAGTTAAAAGGCTAACATGACAATGATGAGTATAAGGCAAATTAACTTCATATTCTTGGTAACGTTTTGGTAACTGCAATGTACGTTTACTTCTTCGAAGTTCTTGAGTAGGGTCCACACTAACTGAATTGTCATCGTTTACAATTTTAGGCTCAAAATTATTGACATTTTGATTTGTAACGATGATCGGTATGTACTCTTCTTCGTCAAAGAAATTTGATTCTTTATCTTGCAATTCAACATTTTCTTCTTTGCCGTTTTTAAAATTTTCAATAAAAACAACGTCACGAGCTTCAGTTATTTTTGATGTCGTAGGATCGTATAACCGATAACCTTTGCTTGTACTACTGTAACCTACAAATATCATCTCTGAAGACTTATCGTCTAATTTTGATCGACGTTCCTTTGGTACGTGTACAAAGGCTTTAGATCCAAATGTTCGAATTAAATTTAAATTAGGCTTCTCACCTGTCCATGCTTCGTATGGAGTTTTACCTGGTACAGTAATTGTTGGACTTCTATTTTTACAGAAATTCGCCACACATACTGCTTCAGCCCAAAATTCTTTGTCTAAATTTGCTTCAATAAGCATTGACCGAGCACGTTCCATTAAAGTACGGTTACACCTTTCGGCAACACCATTTTGTTCAGGTGTGTAGGCTATTGTGAGTTCATGATGAATTCCATTTGTTCGTAAAAAATTGTTCATATAGGAGTTAACATACTCTCCTCCGCGGTCAGATCGTAATGATTTAATTGATTTACCCGTTTGCTTTTCAATGTACTTAGTAAATTCAACAAATTTTGAATAAACTTCATTTTTAGTTTTCAAAAATGATACAAAAGTCATTCGCGAGAAATCATCTATTAAAGTAAACACGTAACGTGCACCACCCAATGATGTAACGTTCATAGGGCCACATAAATCTGAATGCATTAATTCTAATTTATCGTTCGCACGATGTACCTTTTTATGTTTTGGAAAAGACACGCGTTGTTGTTTTCCTTTAATGCACGACACACACAATTCATTGTCACCAATTTCAAAATAATCAAGACCACTAACCATGTTTCTCAGACGGTTAAGTCCTGAAAAACTTAAATGAGCCATTCGTCGATACCATAGAATAATTGGATCAGCTGGCAATACAGGGAATGCAGAATGTTTTACAATGTCTAAACAATATAGGTCATCACCTTCTGCTGTCCCTGTAGCAACAATTCGACCTGATGCTTTTTGTATTAGTTTGCAATAATTAGCATTACATACAGTAATAATATCATTGTTTCGGGCAAGGTACTTTACAGAGATTAAATTCGCGCCCAAATCGGGTACATGCAATACATTACTTACAGTTAATTCGATCACTTTGTTTTCACGTAGAATGTCAATACGTACAGATCCTTCACCAACACTTTGTATTATAGCTTCTCCGGTTTTAACTGGGGAAGGTGTTGTTGTTTTATAATCGTTGAAATATTCTCGATGGGGTGTCATATGTCGACTACTTCCCGAATCTATGATCCATGGTTCCAATTTAACTTGTTCATTGTTCATTGGTGTAGCAACCCATGCTTCTTTCACATGTGGTGTGGTTGGTTGTATAACTTTTGCAACAGAATTTGTGTTATTTTGTTTCTTATGTTGATGACCATGATTTTCACCTCCTTTCGATTTCTTTACTTTACAAAACTTAGCTTTATGACCAAATCTTCCACATACATTACACGATCCATTGAAACGAGTTGAACCAGATTTTGAAGTTGTTGTCGTTGCAAGGGCATTCTGTGTGGGCGATGTCATTTTACCATATTCAATTTGTAATTTTTCACAAACTAAATCTGTCGTTAATTCGGTTACACTATTTTCTAATGCCATTACCAAAGGGCGAAAATATTCTGGTAAATTTGTCAAAATATTGGCAGCGACTGCTTGATCAGGATATGCCGGTAATATAGAACGCATTTTGCTACCTACAGTTTTCATTTTATCTAAATAATCTGCCATATTTTTGCAATTTTCAAAACGAGTTGCAAACATTTCCTGGTTAAGGGAAATAAAACGGTTTGGATTAATGTCGGAATATAATTTCGTCAAACGCTCCAACATTTCTTTTGCGGTGTCGCATTCATGAATGCCTTTTATAATTGGACCAGTAATGCTACTAACAATGGCGGACCTTGCACTTTTATCTTTGCTTTCGTCAATTTCAATACCTGTAACAATTTTATATAAATCACGATCTTCAAGGTGATACCTTAATGTAAATTTCCATTCACTGAAATTTGATCTTCCTACTAATTTTTCAAAATTCGATGGTACACTGTTTGGCAGTAACATCGTTGACGTTATAGAAGTTTCGTTATCTCTAGCATTCGCCATTTTTCTTGTACAACACACTTAACGCGATTAAAATTTATTACGAAAAAATAGCAGTCCCACTTTTTAGTTTTCAAAAAGTCCAAATTTTCTGGTTTAAGGGTTTAACACACAAATTTATTCGTTTTAACCATATATTTAACACACTAGAGGCCCATAACCTGTTGATATTGTAATATAACATGTGTGTTTATTGAATATCATTGTACAAGTGCGACTACACAGATCGTCAAGTCCCTCTAGTGGGAGAATTTTTAAATACATATAAAAGATAACTTAAATCTAAGTTCCCAACAGTATAATGGCCACAAAAATTGACGGCAGCTGTCACAGGAGCACCGAGCAACTGCCAAATGTCGAAGGAGCGCCACGTACGGCAACTCTGCCATGCCGATTACGAACTGGAATACACTATATAAGCAACAACAATAATTATGGTGGTTGGATGAAAAATCAATGTAAAACCGAAAGGCTTCCCAATTGCCTCAGTGTTGTCGGCATGATTCCCATTTTCCCGGGCTTTGTGCTTTATTGAAAATCCTTCCAGTTTGTGCCCGCAAGCGGGAGAATCTCTCATACCACCAGGGCACTATTTCTGAGGTTCGCCTCACGTGTCTCAAACGCACTTCGGATACCCGTGCGAAGGGCTACTTACCTTGCCATAATAACATCTGAAAAGAAATATGTGACGTGTCCATTTTTCTGATAAGCAAAGGAAAACGTATCTCTTCACATACGCAATTTAGGCCACTTCAAATGATTTGAACATGATATTGCTTTATCTACAACAGGCATAAATAGGTAGTTTTTTAGGTGACATGATCAATAGACAACTCAGTTTCTCCTCAACAAGATGTACTTTAAACTTTTACTTGTTTTTTCCGTAATTTGTGTTATTACAGCAGGTAAGCGTCTGATGATCTTGAAGGTTTCATTTTATTGGGCGAAAAGGGAAGCGTTTTCATTTTTTTTCCTATAAAAGTCGACAAATTTAACAAAAAATTCGAAATTGGTAGTTGGTGAACGTGCGAATGTTTCACGGATGACGCGGATTCGGGATTCAGAAGTTTTTTTAAAGCGGAGAAAAGCTGAAACGCGTTTTCTTTTGGAATAGAAAGTGAAACCGAAGATCCTATGTCATAGAATAGTGTTTTTGGCATCGGCAGCCAGCTAACTTTTGTGTTTACAGGACAGGTTCAGTCTCCTTCCATGGAACTTTACTGTGTCGATTGCAACGTGACGTGGAACAGTGTATGTCCTTCTGGACCATACACAAGTTGTATAACGTTTTCGAATCGTACAATACCAATGTGTGTTCAATACAAACAAACTAAGGGTAAAAAATTGCTAATAATACAATAATTCGCCATACACCGGGCATTTTTCAGCAAATGGACAATCATTCCTAATAAAAGGATGCGGTTTTGAAAACTTATATCTAAACAAAAGGGCGTGCGAAGAAGTACGGTTCTTTGACGACAAGATCACAGAATGTCAACAATGTGCCACACCATATTGCAACTATAGGTTCAATCGTTATTAATCTTTAGCAATTTTACAGTACTAGTACCTTTTGTGTAATGTTGTTGATATGTAGTTTCAAACTTGGGAAAAATAATTAGGGAGTTATTGCACGCGTTATGAACCTTTTCCCTTATTAACGCAAGCCTTATTTTAACATGTACGCGTGCGCAGAAGGTTTATTTATGCCTTCCCTTATTTACGACCAAATACGGTAAGAATTTAAGGTGACGTTATTTCCTTAAAGCGTCAGCTGTTAATAATCCTAACCTACAAAGTTTATTAACATTTGCGTTTGAGAGGGAAAACTTATTACATAATAAATAAAATGAACACAAGCCGTGGAAGTGCAAAAAAGGGACCTCTCTTAAGCTGGCAGGACCAAATCGGCAGAATCAAGTCGGACTTATTTAATTATTTAGTACTTATTTTGTACTAATTTGTACCACTAATAAAAATTTTGTACTCCTTGCCGTTTTGAAAAAAACAGTGGCGCTGCTAGCCTCGTATGAACAGAGTCAGTAGATTAATAGAGTACCGCAACCTCCGCCATTTCTAGTCCTTTCCGCACTTCAGTCACTACACGCTCAGTAAAGTAAATGATGTTTTGACTAAATTTTTCGGAATATAATAAAACAAATACACTTAACGGCACAACAACACGGCATTTTATTAAAAATTACGCACTTCGTAAGTATATTTTATGTATATATGGACTAAAAATGGCCGCCAGGGCGGCATTTGTCGCGTCAAAGGCTTGCGGTACTCTATTAATCTACTGACTGTGCGTATGAAGCTAGCAGGACCAAAAGACAAAAATAAATAAAAAAAACAAAACAAAGGCCGATACGCAAAGATCTGAATTTGTACTAATATGTACCATCAAAATAATAAATTGAACATGTCCAAAAATTTCTCTTAAGACAACACCCAAATGATATGAAGCCTATTAGGGTCAAGTGTAAAGTACCCTTTGTCACGAGCAGAATCAGTTGATACTCGTACCATCGAAGCAAGATAATTTGTACCTCTCAAATATGAAGTTTGGAATTTAGTACCCCCCTCCTATTCCTATTCAGATTCATCCGTTTCGCTAATATTTACATTTAACTTGAAACATGTTTCACAAACTATATTGTTCGACACCTCCTTAAGGGGCCCACAAACTGCGTTTTTTCTAAGCGGTTTTGTTCGACGAACAATAAATCTTCGAACAAAAAGGATGCAAAACTGTCGTTCTTGCTCGACAATAAAACCGATTAAAATAATCAAGCTGCGTCGGATTTTGTCTGCCGATTTTGTTCGTCGAACATTATGTCGGAAGTCTGTGGCGGCAAGAGTTTTCAAAACAGTCGTTTTTCTCAGTGGTGGGCGTCTGGGTGTACTCGAGTGATACTACACTGAGAAGTTTAATTCAAGAAATGTCGGATTTTCGTCAAATTAGTAGAAAGTTTTTATTAGAATTTATTGAAGTCTATCGCAGTTTCCTTTGACCACCTTCTTCGTTTCTTTTTATTATTCTTACATTTTGTGGCTAGTGGCGCCGCCACTGCACAAACATATGTTGTCTTCATGCCACTATGTTTCAGTAATGACTGTTAACAAAACTTTTTGTATGTGGACAAAGAAAGTTTTACGTTTTTGTTCGAAGATTATTGTTCGTCGAACAAAACCGCTTAGCAAAAACGCAGTCTGTGGACCCCTTTAGAAAGTGAACCGTAACTATAGTTACTAGTGGGCGAAGGTTTCACTTTCGTGCACCGCTTTTCGCTCACTGCTCTTCGCTCACGCATATTTAAAATTCAATGTTTCAATAAAAAATGTATATATTACAATTATTAAATTTCACTACTCGCAAATCATCATTAATGTTCATTGTTACTTCTTCTATTGTCCATTTTTAATACCTGATAATACGCGCATTTTACTTTATTGACGTTATACAATTTGTCATGTCGCAGTTAATATATTATATTTTATTTGTTTAACAGTAACAGATCCTCACGACTGTGTGATTTTTTTAAATAAAATAATTCCAATATTGTAATACAAACTTACAGCACTCGAGAGTAAGGTCACATTCGTTCACTTGAATTGTATCGTCCACTCGCTGCACATCGTGGACGAACACGCAATTCGCGTGAACCAAAGTTTTACCTTCCTCACTCTTACTGTAAATAACTATTCATTACTTAGTGTAAAGCATGCGAATTAATCCTTACCTACACGGAGAGCGTCCTCAATCCAACCGAAACCATCGAACAAGAGTGTCTCGCAGATATGTGGAAGATCGAAAGATTATGGGGTTACTTGAAGAGTTCCCTGTTCAAAGTCGCCTCTCTTCCATGAGAATCTAGACCTTTCATCTCAAAGATTGCGGTCGACTTTCCCAGGACTCGTAACTCATGCGGATGGTTGAAGTTTCCGGAAGTTGGATAGTTCGCTATTTTCCTTGGTCTGTAGTCGAAGTGTTGTTTACCATAGATATTGTAAAGATGTATGTACCTATACAGCATGATTGTCCATCAATTGCATTTACTTGGGGTAGCAGATTCTTACTGATTCCAAAGCGCTGTATTGGAGGGTGGTGACTAGAGAAGGGGAGTCAGCATAAAATGGGATTGCCCAAAGAGGAAAAAAAGAAGAGCACATGGGCCAAGGAGATTTGAATGGTTTTAACAAAATTACCAAATCATCAAAAAGTGTTTCAGAGCGATTGCAGGGGGTAACACTGAACCAACGTCTACCTGATACACGTCCCTTACATCCCATCTGCAACTGTAAGGTAACTTTGATGTTTATTGTATTTTTCGATGACCTTTTCAAGGGCTTCTTGCTTTGGGTTTACTTTCTCTATAACTGTTGTTTCAAAAGGACTCGTCTGGTCAAGGCTGCCTTAGGTAGTTCTGAGTTCATGTACACTCTTATTCGAGTTATAATGCTACAGACCCTTGGAACTTAGCAGAAAATGGTTTTTTTTTGTGGCATCACCTATTTGCCACATACATTTTGTAATTATTTAACAACCTATATATCAATATTTCCCGTGTTTATAAATTTGACTATTAGGTCGTAAACTTCCTTTTCAAATGACGCTATGAGTGTTGATAAATTTACTGGGAAAGGGAACCCAGCCCTATTAAGTCCTTCCAGTAAAATGACTTGCATTCGTGTACTTAACACATTCGAAAAATATGTAGTTCAAATCGCCAATTGAGGTGTTACTGCAAATACAAAAAGGAGATTGCAGTATGTGAATTTTATGTATCTAAATGCGCCGGAAATGTACCATGTTGTATTTTCAGTCTTGTTATTATAGACTTGTATCGTCTGTTTACTGGATAGTTTAGATGTGGTAAGTATGTTCTTAGGTAGTTCTTTATGGATTTGGTAATAGTGACTATTTGTCTTTTCAGCATTTGTTTTGTAAAGAGTTTCCCACTGGCTTCTAATTTGTCTTTTAAAAACATTGTTTATGTCTTCTGTAGTTGTTGTAGTTACCTACTATTCTTTTGGACAACATTTTGCACTTGAAATGGGAGTTGTTTACATCATTTTTATTGAATTAATCGATTTAACTTGTCTAAAACGTATCTACCATGGTTTCAACATAAGTTAAATAAAAAAGTACAGATTAGGAGGAGATAAGTGCTTTAGTATCTCGTAAATCTTCAAAAATTTTAAACCTTATCTATCAAGGTAAGCCTTATATCATATGGTGGTAAAAACAAAACACTTAAAACAAGATTTTTACATCAATATGTAGATTGTTCAGACGAGACCAATTGGGCGCACCAAGTCAGAAAAATCGTCCACAGAGCTCTTTTTCCGTCACTGTCACGCTACCACCTCGAAATCGATTAGCTAATCCCTTGCCACCTATTTCCTACAATGCACAAGCAGTTGTTATCAACCTTCCTTCAGCCCGTATTCTCTGCTGGCCACGACTCTCTTCCATTCCATTCCGCCATCACTTTTTTCTGTTTTCCACAACTATCTGAAAAAAGACAAGATATCTTCCGTATTGGGCCCGTAATGCAAGACGACCTGGTGCTTGGAAACTCGTAGTCCTTCCCTATTGACCATTTCCTAAGACATAGAGAAAAAGTAGTTGCTTAATTTAGGATGGCCACAGCTCTTCAAAACAAATTCCGTCTGGAATAAGTCGCCCTTGTTTTATGCATTTCTCATGCCCAGTCTCTTGAGGCGTAGCAATATATCAATAAGCCGATCAACTCCAAATTTTCTAGCCAACTGTACTTGCCTCGACGACATCAGGGCGATTACTACTTGCTTCTTGTCGACAATTTGCCATTTTTGGTTGTCACTCCTGGGATTATATTGCTCATACGGCTCAGTGTTAATCTGGAAAAATGATTGCCTTCGGGAAACAGTATAGTTTAGCCCACTGTAGTCTTGGTTGTAGCAGGCGATAGGTACGCAAGGCCCTCTTCTCTATCGGCACCGATTCCGTCCACATCTATTTCTTTTCTGTAAGCATTTCTTCCAGATTTTGATAGACAAAAAAGTGCTTATGATTCCTGTTTTGGTCCCATTCGTAGACAAAGATACGGTCTCGTTAGTACTAATTGGAAAGCTCATATAGCAATTAAACCCCTCTCAGTGTATGGCTCAAGTGGTTGAGTGACCAAGGGTCCGTATAACGTCAGAATGTAAAAATCCTGTTCTCATACCGGCCTCACAAGTGAGTATCCACACTAAAAACAACACCCATGTGTATTTGTACCGAGTACCGTGCAAAGCGACCTATAATAAATCCTAGTAGTTGAGTCTCCCTTGGGTCGGACAAAGCGCGACAGCCCACTCGTTTGGTCACAATTTCACTTAAGAAGGGAAGTCGAAACTAATTCGTAACAGACCGCCATCAAGTCACCGTCCACGTATCAACCAGAGACGTACTCCTACTGTCCGGCTCCGGTCAGGTACACAATATACTGGACAAGGAGAAGGAGATCGTGCAATTCAACAATAACCCATCCGAAAAAGAGGCGACCATAGCGTCAACCAACAACGGGCTACCTCGCAACCACTGACCTGTATCTTGTCAATGCTCGCAACAGTAGCTACCAGTATGAAGAGGCTGCACGCACGTTGTGGTAATGGAAGAAGACAATCTTTTAAAGTTCCGAAAGGCCGCCATTCATATCCCGGTAGTAGTTAGGCGGCTTCAGGAAGTACACAATCTTTGAGTAAGCGTAGACAATTGTGTATATGCGGCAACTCCGCCATGCCGATTACGAACTGGAATACATTTTATAAGCAACAACAATTATGCTGGTATGGATTGAAATACTGGTTGGATGAAAAATCAATATAAAACCGAAAGCCTTCCCCAATGATTCCCATTCTCCCATGCATTGTGCTTTATTGAAAATCCTTCTAGTTTGTACCCGCAAGCGAGCGGAATCTTTCATGCCACCAGGGCACTATTTCTGAGATTCTCATCACGTGTCTGAAACGCACTTCGGGTGCCCCTGCGAAGGGCTACCTACCGTTCCCTAATAACATCTGACCAAAAATAAATGACGTGTCAATTTTTCTGATAAGCAAAGGAAAACGTATCTCTTCACACACGTAATTTAGGCCACTTCAAATTATTGGAACAAGATATTGCTTTATCTACAGGTATAAATAGGTAGTTTTTTAGCTGACATGATCAATAGACAACTCAGTTTCTCCCCAACAAGATGTACTTTAAACTTTTACTTGTTTTTTCCATAATTTGTGCCACGAGAGCAGGTAAGCGTCTGATGATCTTGAAGGTTTCATTTTATTGAACGAAAAGGGAAGCGTTTTCATTTTTTTTCCTACAAACATTGCTAAAGTCGACCAATTTAAAAAAAAATTCGAAATTGGTAGTGGGTGAACTAAACGTGCGAATTTTTACTTTATGGTGCACGGGCGACGCGGATTCGGACCCGAAGAGGGTTTTCGCTTTTTTTTAAGCGGAGAAAAGTTGAAACGCGTTTTCTTTTCGAATAGAAAGTGAAACCGAAGATCTCATGTCACAGAATAGTATTTTTGTACAACTGTCATTAAAAGTGAAATTTTTAACGGCTTTCAAGAGTGTTAAAAGATGACGTTTACAGAGTAGCGTGTTAATATCTATTCGTGAAATTGCTCCACTTGCTTCGCTCGTTTTGCAAACTTTTTCACTCACAAAATAAAACAGTAGAGATACTTTTAACACTCATATCATAAATAGCTATTTTGGCACCGACACCCAACTAACTTTTGTGTTTACAGAAAACATTGATGACTTTTACGTGGAAGTTCACTGTGTTTTTTGCAACGTGACGTGGAACGATGTATGTCATGGTAAACCCGGATCTTGTTCATCTCGTTGGGAAAGTATAGTACCAATGTGTGTTCAATACAAACATACTAACGGTAGGTAAAAAATTACTAATAATATAGGTAGGTAATAATTAGCCATACACCGGGCATTTTTCAGCAAATGGATAATCATTCCTAATAAGAGGATGCGCTTTTGAAAACTACTACCCAAACAAAACGGCATGCGAAGGGATAGCTATCTATAACCCCAATTCCTCAGAATGTCATCAATGTGCGACACCATTTTGCAACTTTGCACTCATAAATAATAATTAATCTTAAAGAATACCATTATAGCAATTTTACAGTACATAATACCTTTTGTCATTGAGGATTTTTCAATCAACGCTTTTGTTAAATGTTGTTGATATTTAGTTTCAAAGTTGGGAAAAATAAATATGTAGCTTAAGTCACACTCACACGATCCGAATTTGAATCCGACACCGCTTAAGTATAAATTGATTTACAATTATTGACAAATTAATTACAAGCAACAAAACAAAACTCAATCACACTCGATCACAAAACGACAGATAAATTCCTATTACATCCCAAGAACCGTATCTATTACCTACTTCAAATGCGTCTGCAGAGGGTTTCGCAATCTTAAGCGACGCGGCGCAGATTTTACCTCATTTTGAATCCTATGCAATGCATAGGTACCAGAATATTTAGGTGACGCGACGCTTAATTGAGATTACCTATGTGTGTTTCGTTCAGAAATGACATTTAAATAAACTATCACAACTCAGCGTAAAGCATAAAATACCGAATTAATCCCTACTAAACTTTGTAATTTTGGAAACTAATTATTATTAGTCTGGTCAACAAATGTCCAAAATGGGTGTCTAGGAGAAAAGTTAATAAGCGGAAATACCAAGTTTGGGATATACCTAGTAGCAACATACTATAGGTGTTTTCTTTTTGCATGTTGTGGTAGACCTAAGTCAGCTTTGTCAATAACACACCATTCGTTTTATAAAAATAATTTGACTCACTTCTCAATAACCCTATTCGTTTTAAAAGTTTTATATTAACCTGAGGCAGAAATGTGTACATGACGCAAGGCACTTTAATCACGTGATGATTGTAACTTTACCTAACCCTGTGGCGATGCAAAAAGAAAACACCTTATAAGTCCTTCACCCTAGGTTGGGGGATTAGGGAGGTGGAGGGGGTTAAAGGTTCCCTTTTATGGTTTCTCGCCTATATCTCATTAGGGGTTGATCCTACAAAGAATATATTTGTATACGAAATTAAAGCTGACAACATTATCTAGATTTTTCAATTCTACAGATTTTTTGCTATCTTTAACTGTTAATGAGAAATACCTGGCCACGTCTCGGAAAAACACATTTTTCGCCAAACTTCTGTCTCTAGCGCCTCAGATCTTCATCCGATCATCCCACAGAAAATTCGTAAAATAGAAAACTGTAGAAAATTAAATTTCCTTTGAAATTGGTTTTTGGTTCAACATTTGATATGAATTTTAGACAGTTTTTAACATTCTTACTGGAATGACCAGTTGCGGTAGGAATCAGCACATGATAGGAGGCACCTACTTACTTTTCATTCATGACCAGGAGAGTTGTGAAAGGGGGAATAGGTGGTTTTGGATTGGCCGAGAGGGATGATAAAGCGGGAAACATGAAAATAAAAAATACCTATTTCTTATTATAAACTTGCTTTTATTTCATTAGAAATAGTAAACCAATCTGTTTACAAAGTTTGCGATAACTCCCAAACGTGTGTGATGATAAAATCAAAGGATACATTCGCAATAGCATTGCTTAGAGGTCATCACTGCGTTCGTTCATCGTCGTAGTCGTTTCGAGCAGAAGGGACAAGTTGGTAGGTGTAGTCCCCTTCGTCAGTTTCAGTGTCTAGGGGAGAATGGTAGTAGGGGATAGGGTGCAGTGGTATCGTAGCGATATTTGTTGAAGTAGTCCAAGAGCAGGCTGCAAAAAAGCTGGCCTATCGAGTAACAGCATGAAATGATTTTTAAAAGCTAGTACTTATACAGACCATCCATAAAATCTTTGGTTGCCTGGGCGGAACTTGTACAGAAATTCGCCATGTCCTCTCTCCTGAATATTTTTTTGGATACGAACTGTACCCATCGAGTAACAGCTTCAAATTACTCTTAAAATATAGCTTTTATATAGTTAAAAAGAAAAAAATTTCTGCCTTGTTAAATCTTGTGCTAATACCTAGGCAGAAAACTTTTTTTAATTTTTTTGGCACGTTGCTGTACCTATCGGGTAACAGCTTCAAACTATAACCAAATTAAAGTTTGAACATAATTCTATAAGAAAAATCATTGTGTTAATGCAAGGCCACCTAAAACAGCTAATGCCTTGGCAGAAAACATGCTCTTTCTCAAAGTCTTGATACCACTATAATTATTTCGACAAAATAATTTTATAATATAAAACATTTAGTAATAGTATACAGGGTGTTTTTTGGGGAGCTTTACTTAGACATTTCTGGAAAAGTTTTATAGGTAGGTTTTTGAAAATTTGAACTTAGGGGTTACTCTGAAAACCGAATCGATGTAAAATATTGTCAAAATGGCAGCGCTTCCGGAAATGCCGGAAGTAGTTGGAAACTTCGTTATTTTAAATGGGAACTATTGCATTTTTGGATTCTACGTGAAATTGAAGTTCTTTCAATACCCACATGTCAATATCTACAAGGTATGATTTATTAAAAAAAAATGGCGGATGCAGACCGGTAATTTAGAAATTCATTACTTGGAATCAAGATAAGTAACAAAAAGCGAAATTACAGAACAGAGATAAATAAATCAATGAGATTAACTAATTTCATTACGAAACAAATAAAGCACTAGAACTGCGATCCCTTGAACAAAGCGACACGTGCAGGTGATTATGCCAAAATTTCTTTTTTATCGACGCTCTAGTAGAGGTTTCTTTCTCGGGCTGAACCCTTTTACAATTAGCGTCTGCTGCAGAGGCGGATTTTGAAAAAGGAAATATCCATATCTTTATGGGCCAATGATTAATACAGATTAAAAAAGGATTAAACGCTTAGTATAATTAGAACCACCATCACATTAAAATACAAACATGATGGCTTATCAAGTCACTAAGGTGTTGGGCGACGATTTGATCTAGACATTTACCAATGGAGATCAAAATGGAGTTGGGCCGAATGAAGTTGGGTTTGGAAGGGAATGCGTTACCAGACAGTCGCGAAGGAGGTGTCTAAGGATGAGTCTGTTAATACCGTTGGGTCCCCGTTGAATATTTTCGACTGGATCGGAATGAGAAAGGGATCGTTTTGCGGTAGTAGGCGTTCGGATGTTTGTTAGTACAGGAAGTGAGTCAGTAGTTTTACACTTGAATTCGTAGTCCAAGTGATCAGGGGATTGAAAGGTGTCGTCGAAATTATGTTCTCCACTTTCCGCCAGAAAAAGCTTCCGTTCCTGTAGTTTAATTGGGAAGTTGCTTGGATTCAGTTTTCCTTATTGGTTTATCTCCTTATTAGAGTGCTGAGACGATTTTACTCTATCTTCAAAGCACAGCCTCGCATGCTTTGGAAGTGACCGAAAATTCGTCGTTCTTCCCCAATTAGGTTAAGGACTTGTGATAGTAGGGGTTTCTAATTCGGCGGCGGAGTGGAAGTGCTGTTAGGTGGTCAACTAGACGCTGACCGCCCTGTTGGAGCCATTGTCCCCGAATTATCGTCTGGGAAAGTGTTGAGGCCTGGTGGATTGTAAAAGCTACAGAATATGACAGATATGTTGGGGAAGTGAACTGTGACGGTTACGCACTCAGGGTGCTGTAGGCGAAGAATGAAAAGGTGTTTAACATTTGTTGCACATCCCTTCCCAAAATGAAAAATAGAGAATCCCAGCAGGGATTCAGCAGGTAAAGAGACCAATGTCAAGGTTACTATAGAGAAGATGATAAACAACTAAGGGTTATTATATAAATACGTCATTCCGTAAAAAGTCATGTTAAAAAGTTGCAGCCCTCTAATAAACATTGTTGCAAGTTACGGTAGGTACTTCATTTTATTCATTTATTGTACCATTCGTTAAAAATTATTATCGTAACAAATTGAACATTGGACAGCAGTACGTTCTACGAGCACCATTCACATTTTGAAGGAAAGGGTTCCTCGGGTATTTAATCTGGTTTTGGTGATAGATAGAATCCGAATGTTTTCGCAGTTTGAACTAGGTTTTTAATTAAGGGGCGTTTACTCTGTTGGAATTCGTGCCGATCACGAAGTCAATGTTTTCTTTCCTCCTCGACTGGTATATGAACGTGAACGTTACAAAACTCCTCCCTCTGGAAGATCCTAGGCGTTTTGGAGGAAGGATGCATTTGTAACTGGAGGATATAACAGGCACCATAGGATGGCGACTCGGAAAGGGGAGGCAGTGTAAAATGGGATTGTCCAAAGGGTAAATGAGGACATGGGCCAAGCTGATTTGAGTGGTTTCCACAGAATTACCACATCATCAAAAAGTGTTTCAGCGCGATTGCAATGTGTAACTTTTGTGTACTTGACCAAGGTCTGCCACATATACTGTAATATCCTATGGTGGTTATTGTACATTTTTATGACCTTTTCAAGGACTTCTCGTAACCTGGTGTTTTAACAGGAATTGTTTGGTCCAAGTCTACCTTAGGTAGTTCTAAGTTCATGTAAACTCTTATCCGAGTCATCAAATTACGAACCTTAAGAATGGTTGAATTCGCTTAAAGAAAGAAACGTAATTTTATTGTTTTGGACAACATTTTTCACTTGAAATGGCAGTTGTTTATATCATTTTTATCAAATGAATATATTTAACTTATCTAACGTATCAACCAGGTTTCAACATGAGTTAAGTAAAAAAATACAGATTAGGCAGAGATAATTGCTTTAGTATCTCGTAAATCTTTAAAACATTTTTAACCTTATCTATCAAGGTAAGTATTATGCAATATAATATGGTGGTAGAAACAAAACACTTAACACACATCCTTGTGTATAATACGCAGGCGAGACCATTTGGTTGCACCAAGTTAGAAAAATCGCCCGCAGGGCTCTTTTTTCCGTCAGATTAGATAATCTTCTATCTCCTTTAGCTCTAAAGTAAAAATGTGTTTATTGTCCTCCCCAAACTTTCTATGGGTGTCTCTCCTCGCTATTCTTCCCAAATGTTGTGTTAGTAGGAGGGTGATGTTCGATCCTTAGTCGAAGATCCACTGTTACGCCTTCACCTCGAAATCGATTGGCGGATCCCTTGACACCTATTTTCCTACAATCCACAAGTAGTTATCAACCTTCCTTCAACCCATATTCTCTGCTGGCCACGCCTATCTTCCATTTTATTCCGCCATCACTTGTTCTGTTTTCTACAAGTATTTCAAAAGAGGCAAGATACCTATGTTTTATGCAATTTGCATGCCCATTGCCAGTCCCTTGAGGCGTAGCAATATAACAATAAGCCGATCAACTCCAAATTTTGTAATCGACTGTAGTCGTTCTAGTAGCAAGTGTAGATCATTCGGTGTGAGCGCGGCTCACAAACATCTCCTACCTTGCCTCGAAAATCTTGATCCATCAGGACGATTACTACCTCCCTCTTGTCGACAGTTTGCCTGGGTTTCGATTGCTCATACGAGTCCATATTAGTCTGGGAAAATGTTTGGCTTAAGGAAACCGTATAATTTAGCCCATTGTGGCCTTCGTTACAGCAGGCGATAGATACGCAAGGCCCTTTTCTCTATGGTAACCGATTCCGTTAAGGATCCACATCTATTTCTTTTCTGTAAGCATTTCTTCCAGATTTTGATAGACAAGAAATTCCTTTTGGTTCCTGTTTTGGTCCCATTCGTAGATAAAGATATGGTCTCATACATTCATACATAATCGAAACCTCTTATACCCATAGGGTGTCGAGGGGCTACTATTAATATCTAATACTTGTCATTATGTAAATTTAATTGTTATTTCTGCTTTTAATAAATTTTCTCCATTCTTTCCTGTTTCTACCTAGTTGGTCTGCTTCTATCCATGTCTTCTATCTTTTGTTGAGTACTTATTTCCATGATATCGGGTGTTCGAAGTTTTACATCGCATGCCTCTTCTTTTTTTCACGGTGGTTCTGGCCTCCCATACTTGTTTTGTCTGTCTGCACTTGTCCATTCTTACAATATGTCCGTACCATCCTAGTTTTTTTCCTCTATTATTTCTTCAAGGGTTTTGATATGTAGTTGTTCTCTTATTGTAGGGTTTCTTACTTTGTCTATTCCTTTAGTGTTAGTTACTCATCTTAGGTATCTCATTTCGGCTGCTTGCATTCTTTCTCTTTGTCTTGTATTTAGTACCCAATTTTCATTTCCGTGTATTAATGTTACGGTCTCATTACTACTAATTGGAAAGCAGCATAGGAATTAAACCCCTCTCAGTGTTGTTATCTCAACGTGGTTGTATGGATCAAGTGGTTGAGTGGGCAACTGTCGGTATAACGTCAGAATGTAATAATCCTGTTCTCATACCTACCCCACAAGTGACAATCCACACTAAAAACAACACCCACGTGTTTGTACCGTGGAAAGCGACCCGTAATGAATCCTGGTAGTTAAGTCTCCCTTGGGTCGTACAAAGCGCGACAACCCACTCGTTTGGTCAGAATTTCACTTAAGAAGGGAAGTCGAAACTAATCCGTAACAGACCGCCATCAAATCACCTTCCACGTGCCAACCAGAGACATACTCCTACTCTCCGGTTCCGCTCACGTACACAAGAGCCTGGACAAGGGGAAGGAGATCGGGCAATTCAATGACCCATCCGAAAAAGAGGCGACCACAGCGCCAATCAACAACGGACTACCTCGCAACAGTAGCTACCAGTATGAAGCTTATGAGAGGCTGCACGCACATTGTGGTAGTGCAAGAAGACAATCTGTCAAAGCTCCGCAAGGCCGCCATTCATAACCCGGTAGTAGTTAGGCGACTCCAGGAAGTACAGAATATTTGAGTAAGCAACAACAGAACTGTGTCGGCTTTGGGGAGGGAGTCTATGTTAATTCAAACGCCGCGTGAGTAATTAGAAGCGGTATAATGGCCACAACAATTTATGGAGCTAATTGTGGAAGGAGTGCCACGGCAACTCCGAAATGCTGATTAGGAACTGGAATACATTTTATAAACAACAACAATTATGCTGGTAAGGATATGGATTCAAATGCTGGATGGATGAAACCATTCTCCCGTGCTTTGTGCTTTATTGAAAATCTTTCTAGTTTGTGCCCGCAAGCGGGAGAATCTCTCATACGACCAGGGCACTATTTCTGAGGTTCTTCTCACGTGTCTCAAACTCACTTCGGATGCCCTTGCGAAGGGCTACCTACAATTCCGTAATAACATCTGACCAAAAATAAATGACGTGTCCATTTTGCTAATATGCAAAGGAAAACGTATCTCTTCATACACGTAATTTAGGCCACTTTAAATGATTTGAACAAGATATTGCTTTATCTACAGGCATAAATAGGTAGTTTTTTAGGTGACATGATCAATAGACAACTCAGTTCCTCCTCAACAAGATGTACTTTAAACTTTTACTTGTGTTTTCCGTAATTTGTGTCATTAGAGCAGGTAAGCGTCTGATGATCTTGAAGGTTTCATTTTATTGAGCGAAAAGGGAAGCGTTTTCATTTTTTTTCCTACAGACGTCGCTAAAGTCCACCAATTAAAAAAAATTCGAAATTGGTAGTGGGTGAACTAAAGGTGCGAATGTTGCGCGAGTGACGCGGGTTCAGACGTTTTTTTTAAGCGCAGAAAAGCTGAAATGTGTTATCTTTTCGAATAGAAAGTGAAACCGAAGATCCCATGTCACAGAATAGTATTTTTGGCATCGACAGTCAGCTAACTTTTGTGTTTATAGGAGACATTACTCAGTTTCCTTCCATTCGCTGTGTTTTTTGCAACGTGACGTGGAACAGTGTATGTCCTTATGGACCATCCAGAAGTTGTGTGTCGCTTTCGGGAAGTGTACCAATGTGTGTTCAATACAAACAAACTAACGGTAAAAAATTGCTAATAATATAATAATTCGCCATACACCGGGCATTTTTCAGCAAATGGGCAATCATTCCTAATAAAAGACTGCAGTTTTGAAAACGTCAGCATAAACAGAACGGCGTGCGAATTTACACAGATGTTTGACCCCAAGGCCACAGAATGTCAACAATGTGTTACACCATATTGCAACTATAAGTCCGATCGTTATACTTATCTTTAGCAATTTTACAGTACAAATACCTTTTGTTGATATTTAGTTTCAATCTTGAGGAAAAATAAATAACTTAAGTTACACTATCCGAATTTGAATCCGACACCGCCCTCCGACGGGCGCAATCAAAAACTTACGTGTTCGTGATAAAATCACATTTTTTTTTGCAAAAATAACAAAAAAGTTTTATCTACTTATACAATTGCTAACACCAAAACCTATTCAGATTCATCCGTTTCGCTAATACCTATTTACATGTTTCACAAACTATATTTGAGTGTTCTAGCCATAAAAATGTATTACAATTTTTGCAATTATGTTTTGTATATCTTTGTTTTTTCACCTGACATATAAGACACCTTTTTCTGTTATTGGTAAAATATTACACCAAAAAAAGTTAATCTTCTACGCAACATTTCACAAACGGGCGCAATGAATCTGAGAGAATACATCAGCTAATATAAAGACACACGTGTACCTCTAGCATAATCATAATCACAAACACAACTGCTAATTGTTCATGGGAATAGGCTAAAGGTGCCGTTACACGGCGTGTGGAGTGGCACGTGCCTGGAGTGTGAACTCTCGCGCCACACGCCGTGTGACAGGGTCGGCGCGGCGCGGCGTGCCGAGTCCCGTCGGTTGTCGATGGTGCACTTTTAACACAGCGTTTGGAGTGGCACGCCTGGAGTGTGAACTGTGACGCCACACGCCGTGTGACAGGGTCGGCGTGGCGCAACGTGCCGAGTCCCATCTGTTATCGGTGTCACGCCTAGGGTGTTCACACGGCCTGGAGATTGATCATTTCTTCATTTCAACATGTCCGTTCGTCAAAAACGCATTTTTTCTTTTTTAATTCTCCGACACTGCAATTCATACTAATCTTGTCTTTGATTCGTATCCAGGGATCATGTACCCGCATTTCTATCTTTATGATCGGTACATTTAGGGTTCCGCAGTAAGGCCTCTTTCCCGTACAAGATTAAAAATTCGGGTATATCTGCGTTTGACCACATGTTGTCACTAGAATAGCTAAACATAAGACTGCAAACATGCAAACTGCATTTTAAATAAAAATATTCTCCAAACATGACACTCCACACGCCGTAACAGGCAAGCGGCGCGTCTGCTTTGAAGTATGCAAAGTTTACCAACAGCAACAACCAACGGGACTCGGCACACGGCGCCAAATTCGTCGCGCGGACCCTGTCACACATTTTTAGAAATTATCGGGGTTAAATTGTCTCGATTTTAAGCAAGCATTGGTACTCCAAACAGATCCCAGCAGTACCGCATTCAAACCCAGACTGATAGGGAGAAGTATCTACAAGGGGAGCATCCTCAATCCAACGGAAACCATCGAAGAGTGTCTCGCAGAGATGTGGAAGATCGAAAAATTATGGAGTTACTTGAAGAGTTCCCTTTTCAAAGTCGCCTCCCTTCCATGAGAATCTAGCCCTTTCATCTCAAAGATTGCGTTCGACTTTCCCAGGACTCGTAACTCATGCGGTTGGTTTGTACAGGTGTAGTCACATAAGAAGGCGAGAACCGGCGCAACCCGATTCATGACTCCGAAAGCCGAATACTGTAAAAATACAAGTCAGTTGCGTACCATAACAAATGCATTCACACAAGTGCATTTTTTTCAGTAACTTATTCGAATTTCATTATACAGTGTGTCCCCGGATAGGTGAAACGACTCTTGTGAAAGATAAAAAATTTTCGATATAAAATTTCATTGTTTGGGGTTCAGCCCTGCTTAGTTAAAGACTAATTTCTGGCATAATTTTAGTTTTCTAAAATCATGTATGCCTTGGATATTTTCAAAAATCTGATTTTTGGTTCTAGTAAACTACCTTTGTTAGTGAAGATATAACAAAATTTGATTAACAAAAGTTGTTTAAAATCATGAAAGAGTCCTACTTCTAGAATTTCAAGCACCTAGGCCAACGTTGATGTTTTGGCAATTTACAATAATTTTTATCTGATAGTTAATATTGTTTATCCCCGGATAGCAGATATGACTCTTGTTAAAGAAATTCTTTTATTTATTTTGTTTATTTAGAATTTTATCGCTTTTACAAGAGTCATATCACCTATCAGATAAAAATTACTGTAAATTGCCAAAACATCAACGTTGGCCTAGGTGCTTGAAATTCTAGAAGTGGGACTCTTTCATGATTGTAAACAACTTTTGTTAATCAAATTTTGTTATATCTTCACTAACAAAGGTAGTTTACTAGAACCAAAAATCAGATTTTTGAAAATATCCAAGGCATACATGATTTTAGAAAACTAAAATTATGCCAGAAATTAGTCTTTAACTAAGCAGGGCTGAACCCCAAACAATGAAATTTTATATCGAAAATTTTTTATCTTTCACAAGAGTCGTTTCACCTATCCGGGGACACACTGTATATGACTAAAGTATATGTAATTATTCAGTAATTATAATTCAATAAATAACATTAATGTTCATATTTAGTGATGAATAAACATATCTACAACAACAAAATGAAACGACACTGACTTATAGCTAAGCGAAATTTTACAAGCAGCATAAATTCATCGTTTGCGCATTGCCGCGCTCGCCTTCTTATGTGACTACGCCTGTAGTCGAAGTGTGACTTACCATAGGTATTGTAAAGATGTATCTATACAGCAGGATTATCCATCAATTGCATTTGCTTGGGGTAGCAGATTGTTACTGATTCCAAAGCGTTGTATTGGAAGGTGGTGACTAGAGAAGGGGAGTCAGCATAAAATGGGATTGCCCAAAAAGGAGAAAAAGAAGAGGACATGGGTCAAGGAGATTTTAGTGGTTTTAACAAAATTACCAAATCATCAAAAAGTGGTTCAGAGCGATTGCAGGGTGTAACACTGAACCAACTTCTACCAGATATACGTCCCTTACATCCTATCTGCAACTGTAAGGTACTCTGATGTTTATTGTATTTTTCGATGGGCTTCTTGCTTTGGGTTTACTTTCTCTATACCTGTTGCTTCAAAAGGGCTCATTTGGTCAAGGCTGCCTTAGGTAGTTCTGAGTTCATGTACACTCTTATTCGAGTCATCATGCTACGAACCCTTGGAACTTAGCAGAAAATGGTTGAATTCACTCAAAGAAAGACTTCAAACGGGATTTTATTCTTTTGGACAACATTTTGTACTTGAAATGGGAGTTTTTTACATCATTTTTATCGAATTAATCGATTTAACTTGTCTAAAACGTATCTACCATGGTTTCAACGTGAGTTAAATAAAAAAGTACAGATTAGGAGGAGATAAGTGCTTTAGTATCTCGTAAATCTTCAAAAATTTTAAACCTTATCTATCAAGGTAAGCCTTATATCATATTTTACATACATTTAGCGTCTTTTGTCCATGGTGTAATGTTATCGTCGATTCCCAAGAGTATCAAAAACCTACTTATTCCCAGAAAAGAATGTCATGATCGCCATCTCAGGCAGCTGAATGTGTTGTCCATACCGCAGCACTCCACCTCGCTCTTTAAAAAGTCTTTCATTTATTCATCTGTGACGTTATATAATTCGATCTCGCCCCATTTAAAATATTTGCCTATGAATAAGTTCAAATTTAAATACAAAACTCATTTGTTATCACTCCAATAGCTGTTTCAACTTGGTCTTTTTATTGTACATTTATCAACAATTTGTTTTCTTTATTTTTAATTGTCGTTATGTTTTATTTCAAAAATATCAATTTATTTTGTTACAATATGTATAGTAGGTTAAGTGGAAGAGCAGCCTTGGGCTGAACTGCGCCTCTTACTCAATAAAGGCATATTATTATTATTATTATTATTATATGGTGGTAAAAACAAAACACTTAAAACGAAATTTTTACATCAATATGTAGATTGTTGAGACGAGGCCAATTGGGCGCACCAAGTCAGAAAAATCGTCCACAGAGCTCTTTTTCCCTCACTGTCACGCCACCACCTCGAAATCGATTGGCCGATCCCTTGCCACCTATTTTCCTACAATGCACTAGCAGTTGTTATCAATCGCCCTTCGACCCATATTCTCTGCTGGCCACGACTATCTTCCATTCCATTCCGCCATCACTTTTTCTGTTTTCAACAAGTATCTGAAAAGAGGCAAGTTATCTTCCGTATTGGGCGTTCTATAGACGCTACAGGTCCGTAATCCAATACGACCTGGTGCATGGAAACTTGTGGTCCTCCTCTATTGCTCTTCAAAACAATTTCCGTCTGGAATAAGTCGCCCTTGTTTTATCCATTTCGCCTGCCCAGTCCCTTGAGGCGTAGCAATATAACAATAAGCCGATCAACTCCCAATTTTATAACCGACTATAGTCGTTCTAGTAGCAAGTGTAGATCATTCGGTGTGAGCGAGGCTCACAAACATCTCCTACCTTACCTCAAAAAGCTTGATCCATCAGGACGATTACTACCTCTCTCTTGTCGACAGTTTGCCGGTTTTGGGTGTTACTCCTGGGTTTCGATTGCTCATACGGGTCAATATTAGTCTGGGAAAATGTTTGGCTTCAGGAGTATACTCCGAGTATACTCCGTCATGCCGATTAGGAACTGGAATAGGTACATTTTAAAGCAACAACAATAATGCTGGTATGGATATGGATTCAAATGGTGGTTGGATGAAAAGTCAATTGCCTCAGTGTTGTCGGCATGACTTCCATTCTCCCATGCTTTGTGCTTTATTGAAAATCTTTCTAGTTTGTACCCGCAAGCACAAGGGGAATCTCTCATACCACCAGGGCACTATTTCTGAGGTTTTTCTCACGTGTCTCAAATTCACTTCGGATGCCCTTGCGAAAGGCTACCTACCGTTCCATAATAACATCTGACCAAAAATAAATGACGTGTCCATTTTGCTGATAAACAAAGGAAAACGTATCTCTTCAAACAAGATATTGTTTTATCTATAGATATAAATAAGCAGTTTTTTAGCTGACATGATCAATAGACAACTTAGTTCCTCCTCAACAAGATGTACTTTAAACTTTTACTTGCTTTGTCCGTAATTTGTGTCATTAGAGCAGGTAAGCGTCTGATAATCTTGAAGGTTTCATTTTATTGAGCAAAAAGGGAAGCGTTTTCATTTTTTTTCCTACAAACGTTGCTAAAGTCGACCAATTAAAAAAAATTCGAAATTGGTAGTGGGTGAACTAAAGGTGCGAATGTTGCACGGCTGACGCGGATTCAGACGTTTTTTTTAAGCGGCGAGAAAAGCTGAAACGTGTTTTCTTTTCGAATAGAAAGTGAAACCGAAGATCCCATGTCACATAATAGTATTTTTGGCATCGACAGTCAGCTAACTTTTGTGTTTACAGGAGAAATTGCTCAGCCTCCTTTCGTGGACCTTTACTGTGTTTATTGCAACGTGACGTGGAACAGTGTATGCCCTTATGGACCAAGCACACAATGTAGATCGCTTGTGAAAAGTGTAGCACCAATGTGTGTTCATTACAAACAAACTAACGGTAAAAAATTGCTAATAATATAATAATTCGCCATACACTGGGCATTTTTCAGCAAATGGACAATCATTCCTAATAAAAGGATGCGGTGAAGAGAACTTCTACCCAAACAAAACGGCATGCGAAAGGAAAACTATCGATAACCCCAATGCTACAGAATGTCAACAATGTGCCACATCATATTGCAACTATAAGTCCGATCGTTATACTTATCTTTAGAAATTTTACAGTACAAATACCTTTTGTTAAATGTTGTTGATATTTAGTTTCAAACTTGGGAAAAATAAATAACTTAAGTCACACTATCCGAATTTGAATCTGACACCGCTTAAGTATAAATTAATTTACAATTATTGACAAATTAATTACAAGCGACAAAGCAAAACTCAATCACACTCGATCACAAAACGACGAATAAATTCCTATTACATCCCAAGAACCGTATCTATTACCTACTTCAAATGTGTTTGCATCAGGTGAATCTTTTCTGTAATTTAGAGTTTACACGCATTACTTCATTTTGAAACCTATGCACAGCCATTGTAGCAGAATATATAGGCGACGAAATATACTTTCATTACTCAGTGTAAAGCATGCAAATTAATCCTTACTAAACTTTGTAATTTTGGAAACCAATTATTATTATTAGTCAAGTCAACGAATGTTCAAAAGGTGTGTCTAGGAGGGAAGTCGCGATAAACGAAAGACAAAGTTTGGGGAAGCTAATAGTACTACCTATTACTTTTCATTCATGACCAGGAAAGTTGTTAAAGGGGGAAGGGGTGGATTTGGATTGGCGAGGAGGGGTGGTAAAGCGGGAAACATGGAAATAAAAAATACCTATTTCTTATTCCAAACTTGCTTTTATTTCATTAGAAATAGTAAACCAATCTGTTTACAAAGTTTGCGATAACCCCAAACGTGTGTGATGATAAAATCAAAGGAGACATTCGTGATAACATTGCTTAGAGGTCATCACCGCGTTCATTCATCGTCGTAGTCATTTTGGGCGGAAGGGACCAGTTTGTAGGTGTAGTCCTCTTCGTCAACTTCTGTGTGTAGGGGAGAGTGGTAGTAGAGGATGGGGTGCAGTTGTAGCTCGGATGGTGGTAGGGTTAAGATATCGGGCTGCAATCTGCTTGTGAGTGGCCGAAGGAATGTTGAAGGCTTCAGCAGCATATGTAACATGTTTATCCTTCTTGAACAGTTTGGCAAATGCAAGTTTGCTCTTGCGGAAGGCTGCTGATATGGTATCACATCCTGTGAAAGCGTGAATTAGCAAAATGCCTCGGCCCAGCTCCGGTAACTCAGTGGTGGAATACAAACTGGTTGGCACCTTTCCTTGACCCCGTAAAAATCTAAAAAAACTGTCTAACATTCGATTAAATTCATATAAAATGATGAAATTTTGAAGGAAGTTTAATTCTCTACAACTTTCTCGTTGACCAATTTTCTCTGGAATGGAGATCTGGATCTGAGGCGCTGTAGACAGAAGTTTGACGAAAAATGTGTTACAAAAGGTTTTTTTTCGAAAATGATTAATTTTCGAGGACGCATAGCTCATTAACGGCTTTAATTTTGTATTGGTAAATATGCTTTGTACCCCTTAATGAGATATAGGCGAAAAACAAAAAAAAGGGACCTTCAACCCCCGTCTTCTCCTGTTCCGCTACCTCTTGGGTCAAGGACTTTTAGTATGTTATACTACGAGTATCTACTCTACTAGGTACCCCAAACAACGTACCATAGTCTTTTCGCTTATTGGCTTTCCTTCTACAATCTTTCGTTGACTGGACTAAATACTAATGTTTTCCACACAAAAAGTAGAAAACGGCAATCAATACTAACGAAGCGCTGAAGAATGAAGATGATCCTTACTCTTCTCAAAAGCTAAAATACTGAAACAAAGCCTATTATGAATGAAAGCCCTCTCTCGCAATGGTAAGCACTGCGGTCCTGCGGATTTTTGAGCAAATGCGAAAACCGGTAAGCATTTCAATAAAATTAAGATAACAAAAAGCCTGTTTACAATGTAACAGATATAAACATATCAATGAGATTAACTAATTTAATTACGAAACAAATAAAGCACTAGAACCCCGATGCCCTTGAATAAAGCGACACGTGGTGATTATGCCAAAATTTCTTTTTTAACGACGCTCTAGGTTTCTTTTTCAGGCTGAACCCTTTTACAATTTACGCCTGCCGCACCGACGGATTTTAAGAAAGGAAATATCCATATCTTTATGCTCTCCGGCGACAGCCAAACGTCCCACTAGTGTCCGGTTCCTAGTCCATGACTCTGTAATATTTAACCTCTGTCTAACCATATTCATGTGATGAAAAATGTTTAAAATGAAACGACTCCTCCTAATTAAGTAAAGAAATGGTGCAATATTGGCGTATTGAATATTACGGTGTGATGGGTGTTTTAAATTTAATCTGTGTATTTTACGCAATATGTTACGCTCGCAGACAGTGTGTATTGAAGGGTTTTGCGATCGCGTCCTTGTATACGATCCCTCACTAAAATTCTTAACATCGTAGCCTTTTGAACTGGGTGATGATGAGAGTCAAGGTGTAGGTAGCGATTGGTATGTGAACGTGAACGTTACAAAACTCCTCTCTCTGGAAGATCCTAGGCGTTTTGGAGGAAGGATGGCAACTGGAGGGCATAAGAATCACCATAGTCTATTCGTAAACCAAGTTTGTAACAACTAAACCAGACTAACCTTCACCTTAACCTCTTCAAAGTACTGTGGGATTTATACATTTACGATTACATTTGACACATTTGCACAATTCATGTTCGAAAAGCTAACCCTAATGTTCCAACCATTGACAGACACAATGTCTCCCTTAGCATGGGAAGAACACAGTCCATAACCTTAGATCTTCATCTTCAATTCAACTGACAACAGAACTATAAACTTCAGTAATGCACTATCCATGATGGCAGTTGCAAACTATGAACGTCATAAACCTGACCAAAAAACATTGTCTTTCAGATATTATTGCCAGAATATTAGTTTTCATGAACGATTTAATTTTAGTCTTCAGAGATACCAGGTTATAGTCCATTCCATAAGGAGAACTCTCCATTTCCGCCGCATAGTGCTCCTCAAGTACAGAAGCGCAACTTCATCGTTCTTAAATACAACGCAGAACCACAGAAACCCATACAACCTTGCGATGTAAGTGAGCAACGAATGAGAAGTCCCTGGAATTTCCCAATTGTGTTAATAAGGAGAACTTCAAATAAGTCCAGTTTCTGTATAGATTATAGGCGCACCCCCTTTGCCGTTCATCCAAGCGATCCTGAATCGATTCAGGAAAGCCTGGTTTTGCATTTTGAACCCGTAACCGACCGAATTTTAAGACCCGACATGGACGATGAAACGTATGCGTATCTGGAATCTGGATGACCGTTAAAACCCTCCAAGATCATTTGGGAATTTGACGCCCACTGGTATGAGTTACACCTACAGATAGTGTATCTGTAGACCGTCTACATAGATGGGATCTAGCCAGACCCAGAGGAGGTGGGAATGGAACCAGTGCTAAGTTATCATTTCAAAATTCGCACTAGTAACCAAGCCGTCGATACTTCTCTTGAGAAAGCGTATCACATTTAACAGGGGAACCAAACAAGTTTACGATTTTCAAAAATTATCGGAGTTAATTTGTCTCGATTTTAAGCAAGCATTGGTACTGCAAACAGATTACAGCAGTACCGCATTCAAACCCAGACTGATAGGGAGAAGTATCTCCAAGGGGAGCGTCCTCAATCCAACGGAAACCATCGAACAAGGGTGTCTCGCAGATAAATGGAAGATCGAAAGATTATGGGGTTAATTGAGGAGTTCCCTGTTCAAAGTCGCCTCTCTTCCATGAAAATCTACACACTTACTGATTCCAAAGCGCTGTATTGGAAGGTGGTGACTAGAGAAGGGGAGTCAGCTTAAAATGGGATTGCCCAAAGAGGAGAAAAAGAAGAGGACATATGGCAAGGAGATTTGAGTGGTTTTAACAAAATTACCAAATCATCAAAAAGTGTTTCAGAGCGAGTGCAGGGTTTAACACTGAACTAACGTCTACCAGATATACGTCCCTTACATCCTATCTGCAACTGTAAGGTACTCTGATGTTTATTGTATTTTTCGATGGGCTTTTTGTTTTGGGTTTACTTTCTCTATACCTGTTGCTTCAAAAGGGCTCATTTGGTCAAGGCTGCCTTAGGTAGTTCTGAGTTCATGTACACTCTTATTCGAGTCATCATGCTACGAACCCTTGGAACTTAGCAGAAAATGGTTGAATTCACTCAAAGAAAGACTTCAAACGGGATTTTATTCTTTTGGACAACATTTTGCACTTGAAATGGG
This sequence comes from Pyrocoelia pectoralis, assembly GCA_036250285.1. Taxonomy (NCBI): domain Eukaryota; kingdom Metazoa; phylum Arthropoda; class Insecta; order Coleoptera; family Lampyridae; genus Pyrocoelia; species Pyrocoelia pectoralis. Next base: position 7,935,344 of record CM070083.1, read on the forward strand.
AGTTTTTTACATCATTTTTATCGAATTAATTGATTTAACTTGTCCAAAACGTATCTACCATGGTTTCAACATGAGTTAAATAAAAAAGCACAGATTAGGAGGAGATAAGTGATTTAGTATCTCGTAAATCTTTAAACATTTTAAACCTTATCTATCAAGGTAAGCCTTATCTCATATGGTGGTAAAAACAAAACACTTAAAACAAGATTTTTACATCAATATGTAGATTGTTCAGACGAGACCAATTGGGCACACCAAGTCAGAAAAGAGCTCTTTTTCCGTCACTGTCACGCTACCACCTCGAAATCGATTGGCTGATCCCTTGCCACCTATTTCCTACAATGCACAAGGAGTTGTTATCAACCTTCCTTCAGCCCGTATTCTCTGCTGGCCACGACTCTCTTCCATTCCATTCCACCATCACTTTTTCTGTTTTCTACAAGTATCTGAAAAAAGGCAAGATATCTGCCGTATTGGGCATTCTATAGACGCTACAGGTCCGTAATGCAAGACGACCTGGTGCTTGGAAACTCGTAGTCCTTCTCTATTGACCATTTCCTAAGACAGAGAAAAAGTGGTTGCTTAATTTAGGATGGCCACAGCTCTTCAAAACAAATTCCGTCTGGAATAAGTCGTCCTTGTTTTATGCATTTCGCATGCCCAGTCTCTTGAGGCGTAGCAATATATCAATAAGCCGATCAATTCCAAATTTTGTACCCGACTGTAGACGTTCTAGTAGCAGGTGTAGATCATTCAGCGTGAGCGACGCTCACAATCATCTTCTACTTTGCCTCGACGACATCAGGGCGATTACTACTTGCTTCTTGTCGACAGTTTGCCATTTTTGTCACTCCTGGGATTAGATTACTCATACGGGTCAGTATTAGTCTGGGAAAATGTTTGCCTTCGGGCCCACTGTAGTCTTGGTTGCAGCAGGCGATATATACGCAAGGCCCTCTTCTCTATCGGCACCGATTCCGTCCACATCTATTCTGTAAGCATTTCTTCCAGATTTTGATAAGACAAAAAAGTCCTTTTGATTCCTGTTTTGGTCCCATTCGTAGACAAAGATACGGTCTCATTAGAACTAATTGGAAAGCTCATATAGCAATTAAACCCCTCTCAGTGTATGGCTCAACTGGTTGAGTGATCACGGGTCCGTATAACGTCAGGATGTAAAACTCCTGTTCTCATACCGGCCTCACAACTGAGTATTCACACTAAAAACAACACCAATGTGTGTTTGTACCGTGCAAAGCGACCTGTAATAAATCCTAGTAGTTGAGTCTCCCTTGGGTCGGACAAAGCGCAACAGCCCACACGTTTGGTCAGAATTTCACTTAAGAAGGAAAGTCGAAACTAATCCGTAACAGACCGCCATCAAGTCACCGTCCACGTGTCAACCAGAGACGTACTCCTACTGTCCGGCTCCGGTAGGTACACATGAAACTGGACAAGGAGAAGGAGATCGTGCAATTCAACAATAACCCGTCCGAATAAGAGGCGACCACAGCGCCAACCAACAACGGGCTACCTCGCAACAGTAGCTACCAGTATGAAGAGGCTGCACGCACGTTGTGGTAATGCAAGAAGACAATCTTTTAAAGTTCCGAAAGGTCGCCATTCATATCCGGGTAGTAGTTAGGCGGCTTCAGGAAGTACACAATCTTTGAGTAAGCATAGACAATTGTGTATATGAGGCAACTCCACCATGCCGATTACGAACTGGAATACATTTTATAAGCAACAACAATTATGCTGGTATGGATTGAAATACTGGTTGGATGAAAAATCAATATAAAACCGAAAGCCTTCCCAATGATTCCCATTCTCCCATGCTTTGTGCTTTATTGAAAATCCTTCTAGTTTGCGCCGGCAAGCGGGCGGAATCTCTCATGCCACCGGGGCACTATTTCTGAGATTCTCCTCACGTGTCTGAAACGCACTTCGGGTGCCCGTGCGAAGGGCTGCCGTTCCATAATAAGATCTGACCAAAAATAAATGACGTGTCCATTTTTCTGATAAGCAAAGGAAAACTTATCTCTTCACACACGTAATTTAGGCCACTTGAAATTATTGGAACAAGATATTGCTTTATCTACAGGTATAAATAGGTAGTTTTTTAGCTGACATGATCAATAGACAACTCAGTTTCTCCTCAGCAAGATGTACTTTAAACTTTTACTTGTTTTTTCCATAATTTGTGCCATTAGAGCAGGTAAGCGTCTGATGATCTTGAAGGTTTCATTTTATTGAACGAAAAGGGAAGCGTTTTCATTTTTTTTCCTACAAACGTTGCTAAAGTCGACAAAAATTCGAAATTGGTAGTGGGTGAACTAAAGGTGCGAATTTTTACTTTATGATGCACGGGTGACGCGGATTCCGACCCGAAGAGGGTTTTCGATTTTTTTTTAAGCGGAGAAAAGCTGAAACGCGTTTTCTTTTTGAATAGAAAGTGAAACCGAAGATCCCATGTCACATCAGAATAGTATTTTTGTACAACTGTCATTAAAAGTGAAATTTTTAACGGCTGTCAAGAGTGTTAAAAGATGACGTTTACAGATATTACAATACAATTTTATTTATGATATGGGTGTTAAAAGTATCTACTGCTTTATTTTGTTCGTGAAATTGCTCCAGTTGCTTCGCTCGTTTTGCAAACTTTTCACTCACAAAATAAAACAGTAGAGATACTTTTAACACTCATATCATAAATAGCTATTTTGGCACCGACACGACACCCAGCTAATTTTTGTGTTTACAGAAAGAATGGATGACTTTAACGTTGAAGTTTACTGTGTTTCATGCAACGTGACGTGGAACGGTGTATGTCCTTATCTGGCACCCGCATATTGTGGATCTCGTGTGGCAAGGGTAGTACCAATGTGTGTTCAATACAAACAAACTAACGGTAGGTAAAAAATTACTAATAAAATAGGTAATAATTCGCCATACACCGGGCATTTTTCAGCAAATGGACAATCATTCCTAATAAGAGGATGCGGTGAAGAGAACTTCTACCCAAACAAAACCGCATGCGAAAGGAAAATTATGGATAACCCCAATGTCACAGAGTGTCATCAATGTGCGACACCATATTGCAACTATGCATTCTTACAATAATTAATAATAATTAATCTTAAAGAATACCATTATAGCGATTTTACAGTATCTACATAATACCTTTTGTTAAATGTTGTTGAAATTTAGTTTCAAAGTTGGGAAAAATAAATATGATAGATAGATAGATATTTTTATTGATGTAGTCAAATGTAGCTTAGTCACACTCACATGATCCGAATTTGACTCCGACACCGCTCAAGTATAATAGCTATTTATCTACCAAGGGAACAAAGTGATTAATTTTCTCCCGCGGGTGAAGTTTAATGCCCGACGCGAAGCGAGGGCATTATTCACCCTCGGGAGAAAATTTCACTTTGTTCTCGCGGTAGATATATGATTTTTACTTCCCGAGTACGAAGTAAAAGGGAAGTATTGTATTAGTTTTCCAAAAAAAAAAATTTGACCTATGGAAATTTTTACATATCTTTGCGTTTCCGAATACGTAGATTCAAAATATGCAAAAAAAAATTTTCCGTCTGTCGTCTGTAGTCTGTAGTCTGTAGTCTGTAGTCTGTAGTCTGTAGTCTGTAGTCTGTACGTACACATTCCTTGCAACGCTCTAAACTCAGAAACTATTAAAGTTATCGAAATGCGGTTTTCGCCAATCGATTACATTCGGGCCAAGGACGAAAATGCTGTTATTACCTTTGATGACGTCACTTCCGGTATAAGCTAAAATGGCGGCACTCATTTTTTTTATAAGATAAAGTTGCAGTTTTTTTTATGTAGTTTAAAAGAGAATTTTTTTTTGAATTCAGCAATATATATTGTGCTATACTTATTTTTTGAAAAAAGTGTTAAAAAAAATAATTATTAAAAAATGACTGCAACGCTCGATACTCAGAAACTATTAAAGTTATCGAAATGCGGTTTTCGCTAATGAATTACATTTGGGTCAAGGACGAAAATGCTGATATTACCTTTGATGACGTCACTTCCGGTGTAAGCTGAAATGGCGGCACTCATTTTTTTTATAAGATAAAGTTGCAGTTTTTTTATGTAGTTTAAAAGAGTATTTTTTCTGAATTCAGCAATATATATTGTGCTATACTTATTTTTTGAAAAATGTGTTAAAAAAATCATTTTTAAAAAATGACTGCAACGCTCTATACTCAGAAACTATTAAAGTTATCGAAATGCGGTTTTCGCCAATCGATTGCATTCGGGCCAAGAACGAAAATGCTGATATTACCTTTGATTACGCCACTTCCGGTGTAAGCTAAAATGGCGGCACTCATTTTTTTATAAGATAAAATTGCAGTTTTTTATGTAGTTTAAGAGTATTTTTTTCTGAATTCAGTAGTATTTATTTTTTGAAAAAAGTGTTAATACGAGGGAAGTCTCGTGGCAACTTGCCAGAATTTTTTTTCTTTTATGTGAATTTATTTTCCGTTCACAACAATTATACGTTTGGTATAGTTTACCATTAGTTATTTTTAAAAAATACATCAAGAAGGCTTTTCCCATGTGTCACAATTTTTAATTAAATATATTTCATCAATATCTCATCATTTGTAGATCGGCGATAGTGTGTATTTAGATATTGTCTAATGAGAATTCAGACTCTGATGTAGAAAATACACCAGCCGAAATATTAGAAGCTGCTAATGAAGCGACTTATAATACAAGGGAGAAAAAGTGTAAAAAATTCGCCAAGGGAGAAAAAGTGGTACTTTGCTCCCTCAAAATAGGGAAAATACATCCACTTTCCACTCACATATAAGAAAAATTAATTTACAATTGACAAATTAATTACAAGCAACAAAACAAAACTCAATCACACTCGATCACAAAACGACGGATAAATTCCCATTGCATCCCAAGAACCCTGTATAAGAAGTCATCACTGCGTTTGTTCATTGCCGTAGTCGTTTCGAGCAGAAGGGACAAGTTGGTAGGTGTAGTCCCCTTCGTCAGCTTCAGTGTCTAGTGGGAATGGTAGTAGGGGATAGGGTGCAGTGGTACCTCGGATGGTGGGAGGATTGAGATATCGGGCTGCACATTAGAAACAGACATGACGATTGTGTCGTAGCGATATTTGTTGAAGTAGTCCAAGAGCTGGCTGCAAAAAGCTGGCCTATCGAGTAACAGCATGAAATGATTTTTAAAAGCTAGATGGCAAAACTAGTATAAAATCGTAATCGTTTCTAGGTACAACAGTCTCTCCTACATATACAGACCATCCAAAAAATCTTTCGCTGCCTGGGCGGAACTTTTGCAGAAATTCGCCATGTTCTCCCTCCTGAATATTTTTTGGATACAAACTGTACCCATCGAGTAACAGCTTCAAATTACTCTTAAAATATAGCTTTTATATAGTTAAAAAAGAAAAAAAATTTCTGCCATGTTAAATCTTGTGCTAACACCTAGGCAGAAAACTTTTTTAATTTTTTTCGGCACGTTGCTGTACCTATCGAGTAACAGCTTCAAACTATAACCAAATTAAAGTTTGAACATAACTCTATAAGAAAAATCATTTCTGCCTCGTTAAATCCTGTGCTAATGCCTTGGCAGAAAACATTCTCTTTCTCATAGTCTTATGATACCACTATAATTATTTCGATAAAATAATTTTATAATATAAATTAATATTTGTATAGGTACACGGTTTTTTTTGGGAGCTTTAGTTAGACATTTCTGGCAAAGTTTTATAGATAGGTTTTTGAGAATTTGAACTTAGGGGTTACTCTGAAAACCGAATCGATGTAAAATATTGTCAAAATGGCAGCGCTTCCGGAAATGCCGGAAGTTGTTGGAAACTTAGTTTTTTTAAATGGAAACTATTGCATTTTTGGATTCTACGTGAAATTTCAGTTCTCAATATCTACAAGTTATGGTTTAAAAAAAATGGCGGATTCAGACGGTAATTTAGTAATTCATTACTTGGAATAAAGATAACAAAAAGCGAAATTACAGAACAGAGATAAATAAATCAATGAGATTAACTAATTTAATTACGAAACAAATAAAGCACTAGAACTGCGATGCCCTTGAACAAAGCGACACGTGGTGATCATGCCAAAATTGCTTTTTTATCGACGCTTTAGGTTTCTTTCTCGGGCTGAACCGTTTTACAATTAGCGTCTGCTGCAGAGGCGGATTTTGAGAAGAATTAAACCCCTCTCTGTGTTGTTACCTCAACGTGGTTGTATGGTCTGAGTGGTTTAGTGACTAAGGGTCCGTATAACGTCAGAATGTAAAAATCCTGTTCTCATACCGGCCCCACACTAAAAACAACACCCATGTGTTTGTATCGTGCAAAGCGACCCGTAATAAATCCTGGCAGTCTCCCTTGGGTCGGACAAAGCGCGACGACCTACTCGTTTGGTCAGAATTTCACTAAGAATGGAAGTCGAAACTAATCCGTAACAATCCGCCATCTAATCACCTTCCACGTGTCAACCAGAGACATAGCCCTACTCTCCGGCTCCGGTCACGTACACAAGAGACTGGACATGGAGAAGGAGATCGGGCAATTCAACAATGACCCATCCGAAAAGGAGGTGACCACAGCGCCAACCAACAACGGACTGCCTCGCAACAGTACCTACCAGTACGAAGCTTATGAGAGGCTGCACGCACGTTGAAGTAATGCAAGAAGACAGTCTTTCAAAGTTCCGCAAGGCCGCCATTCATATCTCGGTGGTAGTTGGGCGGCTCCAGGAAGTATAGAATCTTTGAATAAGCGTAGGCAGCTGTTTATTTGCCAAACAACTGGTTCGGCTTTGGGGAGGGAGTCCATGTTAATTCGAACGCCGAGGGAGTAATTAAAAGCGGTATAAAATGGCCACAACAATTTAAGGCAACTGCCACAGTAGCACCAAGCAACTGCCAAATGTGAAAGGAGCGCCATGGCAACTCCGCGATGCCGATTACGAACTGGAATACATTTTATAACCAACAACAATTTTGCTGGTTGGATGCAAAATCAATGTAAAACCGAAGGGCTTCCCAATGATTCCCATTCTCCCGTGCTTTGTACTTTATTTAAAATCCTTCCAGTTTGTGCCCACAAGAGGGGAAATCTCTCATACCACCAGGGCACTATATTTCTGAGGTTCTCCTCACGTGTCTGAAACGCACTTCGGATGCCCGTGCGAAGGACTACCTAGCGTTCCATAATAACATCTGACCCATACGTAATTTAGGCCACTTCAAACTATTTGAACAAGATATACCTTTATCTATAGGTATAAATAGGTAGTTTTTTAGCTGACATGATCAATAGACAACTCAGTTTCTCCTCAACAAGATGTACTTTAAACTTTTACTTGTTTTTTCGATAATTTGTGCCATTAGAGCAGGTAAGCGTCTGATGATCTTGAAGGTTTCATTTTATTGAATGAAAAGGGAAGCGTTTTCATTTTTTTCCTACAAACGTTGCTAGTCGGCCAATTAAAAAAAAATTCGAAATTGGTAGTGGATGAACTAAAGGTGCGAATGTTTACTTTATGCACGGGTGACGCGGATTCGGACCCGGAGAGGGTTATCGCTTTTTTTTTAAAGCGGAGAAAAACTGAAACGCGTTTTCTTTTCGAATAGAAAGTGAAACCGAAGATCCCATGTCACAGAATAGTATTTTTGGCACCGACACCCAGCTAACTTTTGTGTTTACAGAAAAAATTGATGAAACATTTTTCGTGCGAGTTTACTGTGTTTCTTGCAACGTGCCGTGGAATAGTGTATGCCCTTATGGACTAATCGCAGATTGTGGTTCCTTTGTGAAAAGTGTAGCACCAGTGTGTGTACACTACAAACATACTAACGGTAAAAAATTGCTAATAATATAATAATTCGCTATGCACAGCGCATTTTTCAGCAAATGGGCAATCATTCCTAATAAAAGGATGCGGTGAAGAGAACTACTACCCAAACAAAACGGCATGCGAAAGGATAAATATCGATAACCCCAATTCCTCAGACTGTCAACAATGTGCCACACCATATTGCAACTATAAGTCCGATCGTTATACTTATCTCTAGCAATTTTACAGTACAAATACCTTTTGTTAAATGTTGTTAATATTTAGTTTCAAGCTTGGGAAAAATAAATAACTTAAGTCACACTATCCGAATTTGAATCCGACACCGCTTAAGTAGTAGTAGTCGTTTTGGGCGGAAGGGACCAATTGGTCGGTGTAGTCCTCTTCGTTAGCTTCTGTGTGAAGGGGGGAATGGTAGTAGAGGATAGGGTGCAGTTGTACCTCGGATGGTGGGAGGATTAAGATATCGGGGTGCAATCTGCTTGTGAGTGGCCGAAGGAATGTTGAAGGCTACGGCAGCATATGCAACATGTGTGCCCTTCTTGAATAGTTTGGCAAATGCAAGTTTGCTCTTGCGGAAGGCTGCTGATATGGTATCACATCCTGTGAAAGCGTGAACTCCTGTAACGTATTGGTGGAATACAGACTGGTTGGCACCTTTCCTCGACCTCGCTAAAAAACTGTCGAACATTAAATGATTGAATTTTAAAGGAAGTTTAATTCTCTACAACTTTCTCGGTAACCAATTTTCTGTGGAATGAAGAACTGAGTCTGAGGCGCTGTAGACAGAAGTTTGACGAAAAATGTGTTGGAAAAGGTTTTTTTTTGAAAATTATTGAGTTTCGAGGACGCATACCTCATTAACGGTTACAGATAGCAAAAAAAGCTGTAGGAATAGAAAATGTGGAGAATTTTGTCACTACTCTACTAGGTACCCCAAACAACGTACCATAGTTGTTGGTCTTTTCGCTTATTGACTTCTAGAATCATTCGTAAATGGGCTAAATACGTTATGTTTTCCACACAGAAAGTACAAAACGGCAATCAATACGACCGAAGCGCTGAAGATGACTGAGTGACAAAATGAGATTTCATTGTTGTGATGGTTTATTTCCATAGCAACAAACAAGGATTGCTTTGAAAATATCCGACGGCAAATAATTACCAAGTCAAATAAATTCAAAATGAAGATGAATTTTACTGAATTTCAAAAAATCTTGCCGGCAAGAGTTGAGCACTTATGATGATCTTACTGTTGATTAGATATGGAAAAGTGTTTGTCTCAATTTTTTGCAACGTAAAAGAGATAAATAAATCAATGAGATTAAGCAATTATGAAACAAATAAAGCACTAGAACCGCGATGCCCTTGAACAAGGCGACACGTAGTGATCAAGCCAAAATTGCTTATTTATCGATGCCTAAAGTTTAGATCCGGATGCAGGACTGCATTCCAAAACCTTTTCCTCTTCTGGCTGAACCCTTTACAATTAACGCCTTGTCTCAGACAGATTTTAAGAAATGAAAAGTATTCATATCTTAGTGCTCTTCAACAGCCAAGCGTCTCACTAGTCTGCAGTTCCTAGGCCGTAACTGTAATAAAATAATAATACTATATACAGGGTTGCCCACTCGCCCCCCGTTCTTCGATAGTGCCTTTAATATTAATTTTAGGACAAACAGTCAAGAGACATTTCTTATTCAGATGTTCCTTGTTTACAATCTAAGATTATTTTGAGCCCCACACTGCTCTCGATTTCGTCTGTACAGGATCGTACTCGATTATTTTAAATGGAACACCCTATAGATTTTTATATTTTTGAAATCCATATTCGATTCTAGGCCAAGTTTGTTTAGCCTTTCACCTACTTAAGTCAACTCATTTAGGAGAAAATAAATGTTTTTTAAAAATTGTCGCCAAAATCAACAATCAGTAAAAAAATCATAACTATTCAAGCATTGGCAACAGAGCAACAAAATTTGAGATTATCATAAACAAAAGAGCGTTTTATTTCTCGATATGCTGATTTTGAATGAAATTTGTTGCAAAAGGGCCGTACTGAATTTTTTCTAACGACCACAGAAGAAATGCCAAAAGTCGACTATTTTAAATAGAATACCCTGTATATTTTTCATGAATGAACTACTTTTTAAGTTAGCTTTGATTTTTGTTAAATATGTCCTATATCTAAAGGTAATAGTTTTCGAGATAATAACCTTAGTTTGAATTATTTTGTTTTTTCGCCCAATTCTGAAAATAAAATTAAAGGAAGCAATAAACAAAAACAATATTTGTATCAGATATCTATTTATACTTAATTAATTAATCATTTTTACCACGTCAAAGAGTACCTAACCGGTAAGTGTAGAGTTTACAGAGAAACAAGACAAGAATAAGAGAAGCAGATGTTTTTGCCGGAGTGTTGGCTGAAATAAAATTTCGTTATGACGTAGTGCGTTGTTATTGGTTTAGAATTAGATACAACATTTTTTCTATTTTGAAAACATTTTTGGGTTGACAAATCACAATAACCCCATACCATTGATTATAACACGAAGTATAGGTACAATACCCATCTTCTGTATTAAAAACTATGAAACTTTTTCAATATTATCCTTTACACGGATTTTTTTAAGCGATTAGATATAGAAGAGTGTTTAGCTCAATTTTTTTCAACGTAGAAGAGATAAAGAAATCAATGAGATTAAGCAATTATGAAACAAATAAAGCACTAGAACCGAGATGCCCTTGAACAAAGCGACACGTGTGATCAAGCCAAAATTGCTTATTTATCGACGCTCTAAGGTTCCAGTCCTGATGCAGGAATGTATTCCAAAATCCTTTCTTCTTCTTGCTGAACCCTTTACAATTAACGCCTGGATGGATTTCAAGAAAAGAAATATTCATCTTTATGGTCTCCGACATCCATGCGTCCCACTGGTCCTCGGTTCCTAGTCCATGATTCAGTAATATTGAGCCTCTGTCTAACCATAATCACGTGATGAAAAATGTTTAAAATAAAGGGACTCCTCTTAATTAAAAAAATGTTCTTCAAGAAAAAACAGAAGCAATTAACGTTTTAAAATTGCGCCCTAATTGACCCCAACAACAAAAATAGGAAAACAAAATTTTAAATAGCAGGATGTAATTGCATAATTTAAACGTAGTTTTTAGTTCTGATTAACTTTTTTTAATAACAATTTTCAATATTGTCAAAAATAAAGGTACTTATTTACTCTTGAGCAAAATTCATATTATTTGACAAACCACGTACATGACTGAAAAAATTTAATATCTGATGATTGTATTTTACATTTTCGAACATGCAGAACTTTTTATAAAGAGTAACTTTTTTTCGTAAAATTAATAATAACAAAGTTTCCCTATGTTGCTAACTTAAGCAGACACACTGTATAATATTGGCGTGTTGAATTGTAAGATGTCATGGATGTTTTTAATTTAATCTATGTATTTTACGAAATATGTTGAGATAGTAAATTTACGAGATCTTGGCAACATGTATAAAAATCTACAACTATTGGCAACGTTGCTTTTGGAGGTTGACTTGGTCCATGTATGGATGTTGATTGATAGAACTCGAAATGGGGTGATTATAACAATTCCAATTAGGAGAAATTCACACAACAATACCCCATGTATAAGTTTATTAACGTAGATATTAAAGTCGAAATTGATAGATTACAATAAGTTGATAACAGACAGCGACATGTTTCGATAAATTAACATTTTATCATCATCAGGCTTATCCTATAATTAAATGTGAAATACAAACTAAAGTTTGATTTTTGAGAAGGTGCGTGTACGTCATACGCATTTTTCTTAGTTACTATTGTTATTATATTGTTGACAACAATTGTAACTATGTAAAATGTCTATGACGTACACGCACCTTCTCGAAAATCAAACTTTATAATAATAGCATAAATTGATTACTTACAAAATTAATACTCGTAACGAAGTAAAAAACAACAAGTTTGTTGTGATATAGGTAGATGTAGTATTAAACGGGAATAAAACGTCAAGGGGTGCAATGACTATAATTCGTCAATCACCACGACGATGTTGGGACATAATTAATGTAAAATTGGAACAAGCATCAAGAAACCAAAAACAAAGCTTAAGCCATGCTGTAAAAAGTAAGGTTAACAAATTTTGAGCATAACCAGAGATTCACAAATACTTACGGGAACTAAAAGAAATTTAACACATAATTAAACTAAAGGGGGTCACAAATGGGGAACACCCAAATTCACAAGGATGAACAACAAATACATATTAATTTAAATAACTAAGTTGAGAGACCAACCGGAAATGACATGGTCACAAGTCAAATAGTAAGGAAACTGAAGAAAATTGGAAGAGATCTGTAAGATCGACCAAGCGGGAATATACAAGGTGAACGGAAATCTCAAAGGGTTAAAAAAGTACGTTCTGGTTAATATTCAGGATTTCGTTAACCCATTCGCTGCTCATGACGCCAATTGGCGGCTTTCGTTGCGAGCGCGCGGTGCGCATGACGCCATTTGGCGTAAAAGCTTATGTTGGATATAATGAGTCAGTACTTCATAAAAACACCAGCCGCGTCTGGCGGTAGGCGCAAAACTTCCGTGCGCAGCGAATGGGGGGATCCCGAGGGGTTATTGGAGTGATGGGTGATAATTTCTTTATTTTCTAATAAATTTAGCCGGATGCCTTTATCGCAAACGTGGAGTATTTAAAAATTGGTTCTAGGATCGAAAACATGACCTGAGTTTAGTATATGATTCGCAAAGGACGATTTGGAGTAACAGTGGTTGTTGTTTTTTATGCAAGAATAGTGCTCCGCTATTCTAGTTTTGAGTTTTCTGCCAGTTTGGCCAATATAAAATGAGTCACAAGTACCACAATTGAGCTTGTATACGCCAGATTTTTCCAATAAATCGATTTTGTCCTTTGTGTGAACAATTAAACTGTTTAAATTAAATTCGGAGGAGAATGAAATGTTTATGTCGTGTTTTTGGAAAAGGTTCTTAAAGAAATAGGAAGATGGTCCTATAAAGGGTAAAGAAAAGTAATTGAGGGATTGAGTATCAGCTATTGGTTGTAAGGTGGTACGATTTTTGTGGGCAAAGGAACGACGGAGTTGGGTGTAAAGTTTAGTGATCATACGTTCAGGGTAACCATTGCGTGCAGCTATTTGGAAGATGGTAGCTAATTCGAAATTATAATTGCGAGGATTAAGTGGAGGTTCAAGAGTCTAGTGAAGTGGGAGCGAAAAGCAGCCAGTTTATGGGTGAGGGGGTGGAAGGAGCAAAAAGGGATGACGTGGTCCGTAGTGGTAGGTTTCCTAAAAACAGAAATCTCGAGGGAGTGGTCAAGTCTAGTAATAGTGACATCCAAGAAATTGAGGGATTTATTCTCTTCGATTTCCATAGTAAAGCTGACGTTGGGATGAAGGCCGTTCAAAAGGTTGAAACAATCTTCAATCTCTTGAGCGGTGCCGTTAAATATAACGAAGATGTCGTCAACATTATCTTTTATAGAAAATGAATTTATTAATAAAATTTTTGATTTTGGAAGATGTTAATAATTTCTAAAGAGGTCATGAAAACTTCAGCCAGAAGAGGGGACAAATTGCTGCCCATAGGTAAGCCAGAAACTCGGCGGTAAGTAACTTGGTTAAATTAAAAAAAATTTTGGCTGTGACAAAGTTGTAAACAATTACTAAGAAAGGACGCAACATCATCCGGAAGGTCTGAGGTAGTGAGGAAAGAATTAATAATGTTAAGGCAATCTAGGAAAGGGATGCTGGGGAATAGGTTAACTACGTCAAAGGAAACCAAAACGTATTCCGTTCTAGTAGTAGGTGTAGATCATTACTCATTAGCGATGCTCACAATCATCTTCTACCTTGCCTCGACGACATCAGGGCGATTACTATTTGCTTCTTGTCGACAGTTTGCCATTTTTGGTTGTCACTCCTGGGATTAGATTGCTCATACGGGTCAGTGTTAATATGGGAAAATGTTTGCCTTCGGGAAACAGTATAGTTTAGCCCATCGTAGTCTTGGTTGCAGCAGGCGATAGATACGCAAGGCCCTCTTCTCTATCGGCACCGATTCCGTCCACATCTATTTATTTTATTTTATTGGTGTCCTATTTTAGCCTTTTAAACCACGCCCCAACACTTTAAAAAACGCGCGTGTTTTAAAGTTACCATGCTAACATCACCAATTTGAAAAACGTGAATTCTATTGGTTATCGATCAGACAGGAGTGCTTTGTTACATCCAATAAAATGACAGATTGCAAATTAATTTCCGTTCTTCTCATTTCCATGACAACGAAAGGTATACTGATTTCACATTAGGAATTCAACCATTTCACATTATTAGTTCTTATTTCCATTTTAATACCAGATTTCAAAGTGAACCAATAAAAAAAAATAGCGTAAAGTATAAGTGGATAAACAGGTTTTTAAAACATTTGCTCTATTTCAAGTACTCCGGATGCGCGTGTTTAATATACTATTCTGTAAGCATTTCTTCCAGATTTTGATAGACAAAAAAATCCTTTTGGTTTCTGTTTTGGTCCCATTCGTAGACAAAGATACGGTTTCATTAGTACTAATTGGAAAGCTCATATAGCAATTAAACCCCTCTCAGTGTATGGCTGAAGTGGTTGAGTGACCAAGGGTCCGTATAACGTCAAAATATAAAAATCCTGTTCTCATAACGGCCTCACAAGTGAGTATCCACACTAAAACAACACACATGTGTGTTTGTACCGTGCAAAGCGACCTGAAATAAATTCTAGTAGTTGAGCCTCCCTTGGGTCTGACAAAAGCACGACAGCCCACTCGTTTGGTCAGAATTTCACTTACGAAGGGAAGTCAAAACTAATCCGTAACAGACCGCCATCAAGTCACCTTCCACGTGTCAACCAGAGACGTATTCCTACTGTCCGGCTCCGGTCAGGTACCTACACAAGAAACTGGACAAGGGAAGGAGATCGTGCAATTCAACAATAAGCCATCCGAAAAAGAGGCGACCACAGCGCCAACCAACAACGGGCTACCTCGCAACAGTAGCTACCAGTATGAAGAGGCTGCACGCACGTTGTCGTATTGCAAGAAGATAATCTTTTAAAGTTCCGAAAGGCCGCCATTCATATCATTCCTAGTAGTTAGGCGGCTCCAGGAAGTACACAAACTTTGAGTAAGCGTAGACAATTGTGTATATGCGGCAACTCCGTCATGCCGATTACGAACTGGAATACATTTTATAGGTAAGCAACAACAATTATGCTGGTATGGATTGAAATACTGGTTGGATATGTCCGTGAAGATAGCGCCTCATATTCCGAATTTATATACAATTTGTTGCTTACTAATTAGTAAGTAATTAGTAAATATTTGTAAGCTAAAAATCTAAATTTGTAAGTGAATTTTCGAATTTATTTTAACAAAAACAGTTTTTGGGGCTAAATTCTCGGTAGCCCCATTATTTTGCAAGATCAAAATTTTAGTAGCGTCATTAATTAGTAAGTTATTTGTAAGAATTTGTAATCAAGTTGACAGAATTTGTAATCAAACGGTATCTCTTAAATTTAAAAAAACTGTTGTGCGGCTAACTTCTCGGAAGCCCCACCACTTTGAGGAACAATATATTTTTTTGAATCAATATTTAGTCATTTGTAACAATTTGTAAGCATAATCTCAAAATTTGGAAGCCACTTTATTACAATCTACAGTCCAGAATACGCTTTGGGGGCTAACTTCACGAATGTCCCAAAACATATAGAAATGGTTGAATTTGTTTGCATCTTTAAGTAATAATTAGTAAGTTGCATGTATTAATTTGTAACCATAATCTCATTTTTTGTAACCCAATTACAATGGCGCAAACTAAAGTTAATAAGTAGGTATGTCCCTATGTCCATAAAATACTACATGCACACATATTTCAAATTACGCCTTAATTTGTTATACGAATTATGTTATTAGTTATTAGATGAGATTATTCTGCAGATTTTAAAAGAGCTGAATGGGCTATTAAGGATGTAATAAAACACTATCAAATAACCTTAGATCTTGATCTTCAATTCAACTAACAGAACTATAAACTTCAGTAATGCACTATCCATGATAGCAGTTACAAACTATGAACGTCATAAACCTGATCAAAAAAACATTGTCTTTCAAATTTTATTGCCAGTAGACCCCGTAGTGGTGGTAGAATGTTAGTTCCCATGAACGATTAAATATTAGTCTTCGGAGATATCTATCAGGTTATAATACATTCAATAAGGCGAACTCCCCATTTCTGCATAGTCCTCCTCAAGTAGATACAAAAGTGCAACTTCATCATTCTTAAACAGCGCAGAATCGCAGAAATTCACACAACTCTGCGATATAGATAAGCAACCAATGGGAAGTCCCTGGAGTTTCCCAATTGTGTTAATAAGGAGAACCTCCAATAAGTACAGATTCTGTATAGATTATAGACGCACCCCCTTTGCCGTTCATCCAAGGGATCCTGGATCGTTTCAGAAAGGCCTGTTACATTAGTGCCTTTGAGATCAAAGGGGGATACTGTCAAATTTTCTTGAATGAAACAAACAAAGCAGAGTATGGCATCCACCGTCTCCGCAACATTTTTCAATTCCAAATCAAGGCGTTGGTGTTGAATTTCGATCTCGTAACCGACCGAATTTTAAGACCTAATTTGGACGATGAAGGGTTTGCATATCTGGATGACCTATAATCATCGCTAAAACCCTCAAAGATCATTTGAAGGACTTGAGGCTCGCTGGTATAAGTTACTACTACTGGTAGTGTATCTGTAGACCGTCTACATAATAGAATCTAACCAAACGCAGAGGAAATTGGAATGGCACCAATGCAACGTTTTCATTTCAAAATTCGCACAATTAACCAATTCGACGAAATTTCCGAAAGTTCGATTCTAATGGGAAGTAGATCGCTTTTTTCCTTGACCTGTAGTTGAAGTGTTGTTTACCACAGCTACTCACAGCAGAATTGGCCATTAATTATCTTTGCTTGAAATAGCAGATTCTTACTGACTGCAAACAGCTGTACTGGCGAGGATACCACGAAATTATTTACAAGGGTGGCGACTCGAAAAGGGGAGGCAGTATAAAATGGGATTGTCCAAAGGGGAAATGAGGACATAGGCCAAGCTGATTGGAGTGATTTCCACAGAATTACCACATCATCAAAAAGTGTTTCAGCGCGATTGCAATGAGTAACTTTGTGTACTTGACCAAGGTCTGCCACATACACTGTAAGACCCTATGGTGGTTATTGTACATTTTTATGACCTTTTCAAGGACTTCTCGTAACCTGGTGTTTTAACAGGAATTGTTTGGTCCAAGTCTACCTTAGGTAGTTCTAAGTTCATGTAAACTCTTATCCGAGTCATCAAGTTACGAACCTTAAGATTGGTGGAATTCACTTAAAGAAAGAAACGTGATTTTATTCTTTTGGACAACATTTTTCACTTGAAATGGCAGTTGTTTATATCATTTTTATCAAATGAATATACAGGGTGTCCCAAAATTGCTGGGACACAGAGCTACTACGTATAATAGAGATCAAAATAAGTTGATTGGACCCAATGTATCTATATACCAAAATGTACCGTTTGCCCGTGAGAAGAGTTCAAAGTGTACATAAAAAAACACATTTTTGTACGCTGTTCAGACATGAGTGAAACAAATTGAATGAAATTTGACAAAAGTGCATTTTAGAGGATTACTCTCCTTTGGGTAATTAAATAAATCCAAAAGAAATTGTAGAAGGGTTAAAACCACCCTCACCCCCTTACATTTTTTTTCAGAACTTTCTTAGGGGTGGTAATACGATTCTCAAATTATTTTATCAAGAAGACTGATTAATTATCTTCATTTTGTTACTCTTGATAACATTTCATATTCCGCATAGTTCCGAAGGAAAAAAATGTTTTCTTAAATAATGCTAACAGATATTCCTAGTACAAGTTTAATAAAATTGTAATACAAAATTTAGTTGGGAATGGAAACAAAGGCAGAACGTTTTTTCATAATAAATGTTCAATATGACGGCCACCTTCATCAATACAAAGGTCAATTCGACGTAAAAAATTGAAACTAAATTTTGTATTACAATTTTATTAAACTTGTACTAGGAATATCTGTTAGCATTATTTAAGAAAACATTTTTTTCCTTCGGAACTATGCGGAATACGAAATGTTATCGAGAGTAACAAAATGAAGATAATTAATCAGTCTTCTTGATAGAATAATTTGAGAATCGTATTACCACCCCTAAGAAAGTTCTGAAAAAAAATGTAAGGGGGTGAGGGTGGTTTTAACCCTTCTACAATTTCTTTTGGATTTATTTAATTACCCAAAGGAGAGTAATCCTATAAAATGCACTTTTGTCAAATTTCATTCAATTTGTTTCACTCATGTCTGAACAGCGTACAAAAATGTGTTTTTTTATGTAAACTTTGAACTCTTCTCACGGGCAAACGGTACATTTTGGTATATACATAAATTGGGTCCAATCAACTTATTTTGATCTCTATTACACGTAGTAGCTCTGTGTCCCAGCAATTTTGGGACACCCTGTATTTAACTTATCTAACGTATCTACCAGGTTTCAACAAAAAAATATAGATTACGAGGAGATAATTGCTTTGGTATCTCGTAAATCTTCAATAATTGTAAACTTTATCTATCAAGGTAAGTGTTATACAATATAATATGGTGGTAAAAACAAAACACTTACCACACAAAAATGTATTATTACATCATTGTGTATAATGCGCAGGCGAGACCATTTGGTTGCACCAAGTTAGAAAAATCGTCCATAGGGCTCTTTTTTCGTCAGATTAGATAATCGTTTATCTCCTTTAGCTCTAAAGTGAAAATATGTTTATTGTGCCTCCCAACTTTCTATGGGTGTCTCTCCTCGCTATTCTTCCCAAATGTTGTGTTAGCAGGAGGATGATGTTCGGTCTTTAGTCGAAGATCCACTGTCACGCATTCACCTCGAAGTCACAGAATAGTATTTTTGGCACCGACACCCAGCTAACTTTTGTGTTTACAGAACAAGTGCAAATCGCGTGTATTACTTGCGACGCGCCATGCAGCGAGCGCTGCCCTTATACATACTCCGGCAGGGTAATCTGTGCATCGCCGAGTACATTACCACCAGCGTGTTATCACTACCGATACATTAACGGTAAAAAAGTACTAATAATATAATAATTTGCTATACACCGGGCATTTTACAGCAAATGGGCAATACTTCCAAAAAAAAGGATGCGGCACTGACTACGGCTACGATAATAAGAAGTTTTGCCAAAGAATAATGGACGATTCCAATTCCACAGTCATAGACTGTCAACAATGTGGGACAGACAATTGCAATTATGGATATAATTAACACTTGCTTATTAATAATAATGTTAAATAACACCGTTATAGCAATTTTACGGCACAAATACCTTTTGTTAAATGTCCTTGATATTTATATCTTTAAACTTGGGAAAAATAAATAATTTAATCACACGATCCAAATTTGAATCCGACACGGCTAAGTGTAAATTAAATTACAATACCTATTAATTGACAAATTTATTACAAGCAAAAATGGGACGTTTGTAAAACTAACAAGTTTAATATAAAAAATTCACTTATTTGCCACTGGCTGACGGAACCAAAATTTGCATAAAGGGCGGGTCACTATTTGATAAATTATAAATACACAAAAAAAAGGATTTAATTTTGGGCAAATTTCAAGCTACAGTTTATCGATCAAACGAACAAAAATTCTTGAAATTTGACTAATCAAAACCCCCGTTCAGCCGCCCCCCCCCCCAATCACGCGAAAATTAAAAAATGATAGCTCTGAATTAGAAGCTATTTATATAGACGCTACAGGGCCGTAATGCAGGACGACCTGGTGCTTGGAAGCTCGTCGTCCTCCTCTATTGAACATAGAGAAAAAGTAGTTGCTTAATTTAGGATGAACATAGCTCTTCAAAAAAGGTTCCGTCTAGAATAAGTCGCCCTTGTTTTCTGCATTTCGCATGCCCAGTTTCTTGAGGCATATCAATAAGCCCATCGACTCAAAATTTTGTAGTCGACTGTAGTCGTTCTAGTAGCACGTGTAGATCATTCGGTGTGATCGACGCTGATCTTGCCTCGGGACGTTTGATCCATCAGGACAATTACCACACGATCCATCTTGTCGACAGTTCGCCATTTTTTGGTTGTTACTCCTGTGTTTGGATCGCCCATATGGGTCAATATTAGTGTGGGAAGATGTTTGGCTTCAGGAAACCGTATAATTTAGCCCACTGTAGCCCTGGTTGCAGCAGGCGGTATAGATACGCAAGGCCCCCTTTTTTATGGTTACCGATTCCGTTAAGGATCCACGTATATGTATATTTTTTCTGTAAGCATTTCTTCCAGATGTTATAGACAAAAAAGTCCTTTTGGTTCCTGTTTTGGTCCCATTCGTAGACAAAAATACGGTCTCATTAGTACCTACTAATTGGAAAGCTGATGTAGGAATTAAACCCCTCTTAGTGTTGTTACCTCAACGTGGTTGTATGACTCGAGTCACCAAGGGTCCGTATAAGGTCAGAATGTAAAAAATCCTGTTCTCATACCGGTCTCACAAGTGAGAATCCATAACAAAACAACACCCATGTGTTTGTACAGTGCGAAGCGACCAATGAACGGATGGTGATTGTTGAGTCTGTCGGACAAGGGGCGACAACCTACTCGTTTGGACAGAATTTCACTTAAGACTCGAAGTCGAAAGTACTCCGTAACAGACAGCCATCCTTCCACGTGTCAACCTGAAACATACTCCTACTCTTCGGGTCCGGTTAGATACACAAGAGACTGGACGAGGAGGAGATGCAGAGATCGGGTAATTCAACATTGACCGAACCGAAAAAGAGGCAACCTCAGCGTCAACCGACAACGGAGTACCTCACAATAGTAGCTGCCAGTATGAAACTTATGAAAGGCTGCACGCACGTTGAGGTATCCCGGTAATAGTTAGGCTGCTCCACGAAGCCCACAATCTTCGAGTAAGCGTAGACAGCTATTTATTTGATAAACAACAGTGTCGGTTGTGATGGAGGAGTTCATGGTAATTTAAACGCCGGGAGAGTAATGCGACACAAATTAGAAGCGGTATAATGGCCACAACAACTACGGCAGCTGCCACACATAGGTAACTGCCACAGGAGCAACTGACAATGGTGGAAGGAGTGTCATCGCCTAGGATGCAAATTCAAATGCTGATTTCGGCATGATTCCCATTCTCCCGTGCTTTCTGCTTTATTGAAAATCTTTCTAGTTTGTGTCCACAAGCGTGAGGTGAGAATCCCTTATGCCACCAGAGAACTGTGTTTGTGGTTCTCCTCACGGGTTTGAAACACACTTCGGATGATAAATGACGTGTCCATTTTTCTGATAAGCAATAAAGGAAAACGTATCTCATCATACACGTAATTTCGGCCACTTGAAATTATTTGAACAAGATATTGCTTTATCTACAGGCATAAATAGGTAGTTTTTTAGCTGACATGATCAATAGACAACTCAGTTTCTCCTCAACAAGATGTACTTCAAACTTTTACTTGTTTTTTCCATAATTTGTGGCATTAGAGCACGTAAGCGCCTGATGATCTTGAAGGTTTCATTTTATTGAGCGAAAAGGGAAGCGTATTCATTTTTTTTCCTACAAACGTTGTTAAAGTGAGCTCATTTCAAAAAAAAATTCGAAATTAATAGTGGGTGAACGAAAGGTGCGCATGTTTACTGTTAGATACCATATCTGTTAGATATTATTGTTATTCATTTATATCAGTGTGTGCCATTAACTATTATTGTATATTAATTATCAAATGAACTTTACATTTACAAATAAATTAGTTATTAGTTATATGTTATATCTATGTTTAATCTTAGTGTATTGTTGATTTGAGATAGTAATTTGTTATAAGTATTGGTCAGAGAGATTCATTATTAAGTATTAATTATATAGAATTCGTTAAGTAATGTTATAGAGAAGATTTATTATAAATATTATAACCAGTGCAATATTATTCTCTTCCGAAGAAAATCCAACATAAATTTGGCGCAGTCGACGGTAGGATCTTCTCAACAATCGATTGGTAACTTAGGACAACGCGGGATTTTAAGAAAAAGAAAATCATCAAACTGCATCAGATCCGAGGTTCGAAATTGGTTGGTGAATTAATTTCCAAAGAAGAAAAAGAACGTTTTAAGGAAGGGGTGAGTGCATTTTTCTGGTTTCACTAATTGTTCAGTAAAATTTATTACTTATAATGACTTCTCCAAATTATCCTAATTCTCAAAATAATAACGAAAATACTCCTTTAAATGTGAGTTCATCAAGTCAAAATTCTAATAATAATTGCAAATTCTCAATTGATTTTATATGTAAATTAATACCTAACGAATTTACGGGCAATAGGTATGAAATAGGGCAGTTTATAGCCAATTGTAATAACGCTAACGAGTTAGCTTCTGATGATCAAAAAATTCCTCTATTATATTTTATTTTAGCAAAGATTTCTGGTCGGGCGAAGGAGCAATTAGCTTGTCGAACCTTCTCCGATTGGGATTCTTTAAAAGCAAAACTTAAAGATTTATATCAAGATAAAAAACATTATTCACAAGTAATGGAAGAATTAAATAATTGTAAACAACATTTTAATGAGTCAGTTCACGATTTTTTCCAAAGATTAGAAATATTAAATTCTAGAGCCCTTGCTTCAGTTAAATTACAAAATCAGGATATTTCTCTATTACAAGGTAAAATACAAGCTATTGAAGAAATTACATTAAGTCGTTTTGTATTTCATTCTATACCGGCAATTTCCCAAATGTTGAGATGGAAAGATTTCGATAGTTTAAATGCAGCTTTCACTGCGGCAATTTCAGAAGAACGTGCTATAAATTTAAACAAATTCAATAAACCAAAATTTTGTAAAATTTGTAAACGGAATAATCATTATGCTTCAGAATGTAGGTCTCAACAACAGAATAAAGATTCACATAAAACAATTCATATGGTACAAAACAAAAATTCAGTCAGTAATAATTCACAGTTTAAATCCTGTAATTATTGTAAAAAACCAGGTCACTTAATAAACGAGTGTCGTAAGTTACAATTTAAAAATAAGATGAAGCAGAAAAATCAAATTCAGAATCAAACTCAACAAAATTCAAACTCAAATAAAACATCGCTTAATTTAAACTCGCAACAATCCACGGCGACGAACACCACGTCGATGGATCAAATTTCCCAACTTTCGGTGTTCGAGAATTAAAAATTTTTATTTCAAATGATAACCTAAACTTTATAAAAATGTTATCTCCAAATTCTAAAAATTATGATAAATCTTTTAAATTTTTAATTGATACTGGTGCAAGTGCTTCGTTAATAAAAGCAAATAAACTTACACCAGATACATATTTTAATTCTAAGGAAAAAATTATTTTACATGGACTTTCTCAAAATAACCCTGTAGAAACGGTGGGAAGTTCCAGTATTCCTTTAGAATTTAATAATCAAACATTGATTGCTAAATTTCATGTTTTAAATCAAGCAACAAACGTTCCTTTTGACGGCTTGTTAGGACAAGACTTTTTGCAGCAACAATTTGCAAAAATTAATTTTGAAAGTAAAGAAATTATATTAAAATCTATCTTTGAACCTATCAAATTATTTACAGAACATTCAGAAAATTCGATGTTAAACAAAAATCCAATTATTAATTATAATAAAATTAAACTTAAAGCTAGAACAGAAACTATTATAGAATTAAATGTAGACAACCCTGAAATAAAAGAAGGTATCATTCCTGACATTCAATTACAGAAGGGCGTGTATTTATCAAAGGCAATTGTAAAGGTTAATGAAAATAACAAGGTAATCGCAACTGTACTAAATACTAGAATAACAGATCAAGAAGTTGAACCAATTTCGTTAGTCTTGGATGTTATTCCACAAAATTTAAAAATATTACGTGTAGAATCAGAGAACGTTAATAAAATTTCATCAAATTCAAGTCGAATAGAATTATTAAGGCAAAATCTCAGATTAGATCATCTGAATAATGAGGAACAAAATTCAATTTTAGATGTCTGTTTTCAATATAACGATATATTTTATTTACCTAATGATCAGCTTACTTGTACGTCAGCTATTGAATACGAAATTAATATTAACGATCCAACTCCTATTTTTACAAAAACTTATCGTTATCCAGAGGTGCATAAATTAGAGGTGAATAAACAAGTAAAGAAAATGTTAGATCAAGGAATTATTAAACCTTCTACCTCTCCTTGGTCATCTCCTTTATGGGTGGTTCTTAAAAAAATGGATGCTTCTGGGGAACGAAAATGGAGATTAGTTATAGATTATAGGAAGCTTAATAATGTTACTATAGGAGATGCTTATCCTTTACCAAATATAGATGACATTTTAGATCAATTGGGACATTCGAATTACTTTACAACGTTAGATTTAGCATCAGGGTATCACCAGATTCCTGTAAAAAGGGATGATCAGCCTAAAACAGCATTTACAACACCTTTGGGACACTATGAATTTACTAGGTTACCCTTTGGAATGAAAACAGCTCCTGCTGTATTTCAAAGACTTATGAATTCTGTTCTAAGTGGGTTACAAGGGTTAGAATGTTTTGTTTATCTTGACGATATAGTTATATATGCTTCCTCATTACAACAACATACATCCAAATTAAAAAATGTCTTTAATAGATTAAAAATAAATAACCTTAAGTTGCAGCCAGATAAGTGTGAATTTTTAAAACATGAAGTTTCGTATTTAGGTCATGTTATCAGTAACACAGGAGTAAGTCCTAATCCAGACAAGGTTAAAGTAATAAAAAATTTTCCAGTTCCAATAGATCAAAAATCTATTAAAATATTTTTAGGCTTAATTGGTTATTATAGGAAATTTATTCAGGGATTCGCAGATTTAGCTAAACCTTTAACTTTACTCTTAAAAAAAGATACACCTTTTAATTGGACAAGTAGTCAGCAACAATCATTTGATACTTTTAGAAGTGTTTTAACTAAAGAACCTTTATTGAGGTATCCAGATTTCACTAGAGAATTCATTTTGACAACTGACGCATCTAATTTCGCAATAGGTTCAGTGTTAAGTCAAGGAAAAATAGGTTCTGACTTACCTATAGCGTTTGCTTCTCGAACTCTTAATAGTCACGAGTTAGCATATCCTGTCATTGAAAAGGAACTCCTTAGTATTGTATGGAGTGTTAAACATTTCAGGCCTTATTTATATGGTAGGAATTTATAATTGTCACAGATCATAGACCCCTCACATTTTTATTTAATTGTAAGGATGCAGGTAGTAGATTGGTCAGATGGAGACTTAAATTATTGGAGTACGACTATGAAATTATTTACAAACCTGGTAAACAAAATTCAAATGCGGATGCTTTAAGTAGAGTTCAAATTAATGAAAATCAAGTTCAAAGGTCAGATATAGTAAACGTATCATATCGAGAATTCATGGAAAGAAAGAAAAAAAGTATCGTTACAAATCCTAAAATTACTGAAATTAATGAAAATTTGTTCGAAATATCTGAAGATTATAGTTTGGCTCATTGTGTAAGTAAAGATCTAAATTGCGGGAAAGGAATTGCTAAAGAATTTAAATCTAGGTTCAATAACATAGATTCTTTAAAATTACAATCTCCTGAACTTTTAAAAATTCTTAGTTTTAAAATTGCGCAACGTTATACATATAATTTACATGGTTACTAAAATCAATTATTTTGATAAACCAACCTATAGCAATGTATTTGCAACGTTGGTCAAATTAAAAAAGTTTTGTGTAACGAATCAAATTTCAAAATTAGCTATGCCAAAAATATCATGTGGTTTAGATAAATTGGATTGGTCAGAAATAAAGGCAATGATACATTATATTTTTGAAAACAGTGGAATTGAAATAAAATTATGTGTAAGGGACTGTACATCACATATTACTAATTTAATATCAAGCCATGATCCAATTATTCAAAATATAGAAAAAATTAATATTGTAAGAAAAGATGATGTATTTGAAAATTTCATAAGATA
Source organism: Pyrocoelia pectoralis (assembly GCA_036250285.1). Lineage (NCBI taxonomy): Eukaryota > Metazoa > Arthropoda > Insecta > Coleoptera > Lampyridae > Pyrocoelia > Pyrocoelia pectoralis. Next base: position 7,961,421 of record CM070083.1, read on the forward strand.
TCATTATGAAACTCAGAATATTCCTAAAATAGAATCAGCACCGTCTGATAAGTTTTGTCACTTTCCTAATATTCTTTTATATTCTAAAGATTTGCACGAATCAAATTTATTGAGTCACTCCTTAAAAGACTCTTACGATTTTTCCAATGTTTCAGAACCCGATGATTTACATTCATTTGTTAAATTAAAAGGAGACAACAAATCCACTTATATTAGTATTGTTAAACAATTTCATTTTGATAGAATAGAATATAAGGATATATTTTATTGTTTAAGGAATATTAGAACAGATTTAATTAGAAAATCCAACACTGATAAAATTTATATTCACGACCCAACCATAAATAATAAAAACATAAAAAAGGAAATGGTATGTGAAATGATACATTATTTGTTCAAGGATACAAATTTTCATCCGATACTTTTGGTTAGGGGAAGGATAAATCCTAAAAATCAAGACGAAATATTACAAATTCTTAAAGATAATCATGATTCCAAATTAGCAGGTCATTCCGGATTTATAAGAACTTACAGGAGAATAAAAGAATTTTACAAATGGGAATCTATGAAAAAGGATATAAAAAATTTTATAAAAAATTGTCAATCTTGTCAAAAGATGAAAACAAATTTTAAACCATCTAAAGCACCAATGGAAATTACTTCAACGTCTACATTACCTTTTGAAAGATTAGCTATAGATATCGTGGGTCCACTTCCACAAACTTTAAATAACAATAGGTTTATTCTTACAATGCAAGATGATCTTACAAAATTTTCGTATGCAGTAGCAATCCAGAATCACGAAGCTGAAACTGTTGCACAAGAATTATCAAAATTTATAACTTTATTTGGTATTCCAAAAAAGATTTTGTCTGATCAAGGCACCGATTTTACTTCAAACTTAATTAAAAATTTAATGAAACTGTTCCAAACAAAACACGTATTTTCATCTCCTTATCACCCTCAAAGCAATGGAGCTTTAGAGAGGTCACATTTAACATTGAAAGACTATTTAAAACATTATATAAATGACAAACAAAATAATTGGGATGAATTTATACCATTTACCATGTTTTCTTATAATACACATATTCACAAATCAACAGGTTTTTCGCCTCACGAAATATTATTCGGATATAAACCCTTTTTACCAAACAGTATAACTCAGGAACCAACTTTAAATTATAATTATGATGATTATATCATTAACTTAAAACAAAAATTAAATTTATCTCAAAAAATTGCGAGAGAAAATTTAATACAATCAAAGAAAAAATCTAAGATTTATTATGATAATAAAATTTATACTCATCACTATAATATTGATGACCTAGTGTATATAGTAAATAAAGCTGTTAATCCAGGATTAAATAAAAAACTTTGTCCAAATTTCTTAGGACCATATAAAATAACAAAAATATTTGATAATCAAACAGTTCAAGTACAAAAAGGCAATAAACTAATAACCTATCATGTTAATTTATTGAAACCTTTTGTTTCAGATTAAAACATTATTTATATCAGGTTACAACAAATTATTTTGAAATATGTAACGTTATTAACAGAAATGATTACAACCTTAGAGAAATATTATGATTTTTTTTATAAATTCCATAACTTTGGATAATATGTATACAGGGTGTCCCAAAATTGCTGGGACACAGAGCTACCACGTGTAATAGAGATAAAAATAAGTTGATTGGACCCAATTTATTTATATACCAAAATGCACCGTTTGCCCGTGAGAAGAGTTCAAAGTTTACATAAAAAAACACATTTTTGTACGCTGTTCAGACATGAGTGAAACAAATTGAATGAAATTTGACAAAAGTGCATTTTAGAGGATTACTCTCCTTTCGGTAATTAAATAAATCCAAAAGAAATTGTAGAAGGGTTAAAACCACCCTCACCCCCTTACATTTCTCTTCAGAACTTTCTTAGGGGTGGTAATACGGTTCTCAAATTTTTTTAGCAAGAAAACTGATTAACTATCTTCAATTTGTTACTCTTGATAAAATTTCGTATTCCGCATAGTTCCGAAGGAAAAAAATGTTTTCTTAAATAATGCTAACAGATATTCCTAGTACAAGTTTAATAAAATTGTAATACAAAATTTAGTTTCAATTTTTTACGTCGAATTGACCTTTGTATTGATGAAGGTGGGCGTCATATTGAACATTTATTATGAAAAAACGTTCTGCCTTTGTTTCCACTGCCAACTAAATTTTGTATTACAATTTTATTAAACTTGTACTAGGAATATCTGTTAGCATTATTTAAGAAAACATTTTTTTCCTTCGGAACTATGCGGAATACGAAATTTTATCAAGAGTAACAAATTGAAGATAGTTAATCAGTTTTCTTGCTAAAAAAATTTGAGAACCGTATTACCACCCCTAAGAAAGTTCTGAAGAGAAATGTAAGGGGGTGAGGGTGGTTTTAACCCTTCTACAATTTCTTTTGGATTTATTTAATTACCGAAAGGAGAGTAATCCTCTAAAATGCACTTTTGTCAAATTTCATTCAATTTGTTTCACTCATGTCTGAACAGCGTACAAAAATGTGTTTTTTTATGTAAACTTTGAACTCTTCTCACGGGCAAACGGTGCATTTTGGTATATAAATAAATTGGGTCCAATCAACTTATTTTTATCTCTATTACACGTGGTAGCTCTGTGTCCCAGCAATTTTGGGACACCCTGTATAATATATTACAACCTCAAGTTATTTCACCTTTGTCATTAATGAAGGAATTAGCTCGTATCGTTTTAAAAGAAGGTAAACAATTACCTATTTCATTATCTTACTCGTCAATCCACAAATACTTTGAAATCAGCACTTTAGATGTTATATATATAAATCATATTGTGATATTTGCAATCAAAATACCAATTGTAGATGAAATATTTTATAATCTTTATCAAACCTTACCACTTCCAATGCCTCATAACCTATCTCAATATTATTCCTACATCGATCCATCTTCTCCTTACCTACTTATGAGTAATACGAAGGTTTACTATGCTCAATTGCTGAATCTGGATCAATGTACTAAAGTGTTCACCGAATATTACATGTGTCATAAAGTAAGCGTTACAAGAACCATTGAAAAACCTATTTCCGAAACATTATTGTTAACTACAATTCGCAAGGAAAAAATACCAAATTACAAACCTCATTGGTACTCTGTTTTCTTTTCATTATTAGGATCAATTTTAGGACTATTTATAACTTATAAATTGTTAAAAACGTTTGGATGTTTACAAATATTTAAGAAGATTTTATGCTGCTTTTCTCGGAATAAAGAAGAAAATTCCCATACTTTGGCCAGATGCTGTCCAAGGATTTTCAATACAAATATTTCAGGTATACCTCTTACAACAAATCAACTTTCTCAAATTTTGGAAACTGAAGATAATGAAGCACTAGAATTAAGGGTGCGATCGTGCAATAGTGAAACTCCGTTAGTAATTCAACCATCTGCTAGAAGATCTGTATCACGTACACCAACAATTAATATGAACTAATTGATTTATCACCATAAATCAATCTTAAGGAGGGAGGTGTTAGATACCATATCTGTTAGATATTATTGTTATTCATTTATATCAGTGTGTGCCATTAACTATTATTGTATATTAATTATCAAATGAACTTTACATTTACAAATAAATTAGTTATTAGTTATATGTTATATCTATGTTTAATCTTAGTGTATTGTTGATTTGAGATAGTAATTTGTTATAAGTATTGGTCAGAGAGATTCATTATTAAGTATTAATTATATAGAATTCGTTGAGTAATGTTATAGAGAAGATTTATTATAAATATTATAACCAGTGCAATATTATTCTCTTCCGAAGAAAATCCAACATTACTCTATGCACGGATGACGCGTATTAGGGCCCGGAGAGGGTTACCTATCGTTTTTTTTTAAGCGGGAAAAGCTGAAACGCGTTTTCTTTTCGAATAGAAAGTGAAACCGAAGATCGCATGTCACTGAATAGTATTTTTGGCACCGACACCCAGCTAACTTTTGTGTTTACAGAACACGTGCAAATCGCGTGTATTACTTGCGACGCGCCATGCAGCGAGCGCTGCCCTTATGTACACTCCGGAACCAGAGGCTGTGGAGCGTCGAGTACATCACCACCAATGTGTTTTCACTACCGATACATTAACGGTAAAAAAGTGCTAATAATATAATAATTTGCTATACACCGAGCATTTTGCAGCAAATGGGCAATACTTCCAAAAAAAAGGATGTAGCGAGGACTACCAAAACTGGCGCTACAATAACACCAACTTTTGCCAAAGCATAATTGCCACTTCCAATTCCACAATCATAGCCTGTCAACAATGTGGGACACAATATTGCAATTATGGATATAATTAATAATTCCTCATTAATAATAATGTTAAGTAACACCGTTATAGCAATTTTACGACACAAATACCTTTTGTGAAATGTCCTTGATATTTATAGCTTCAAACTTGGGAAAAATAAATAACTTAATCACACGATCCGAATTTGAATCCGATACGGCTAAGTAAAAATTAAATTACAATACCTATTAATAAATTTATTACAAGCAAAAATGGGACGTTTGTAAAACTAACAAGTTTAATATAAAAAAAAATTCACTTATTTGCCACTGGCTGACGGAACCAAAATTTGCATAAAGGGCGGCTCACTATTTGATTAATTATAAATACACAAAAAAAAAGGTTTTAATTTTGGGCAAATATCAAGTTACAGTTTATCGATCAAACGAACAAAAATTCTCGAAATTTGACTAAACAAAACCTCTGTTCAGCTGCCCCCCCCCCCGCCAGAATTAAAAAAGTGATAGCTCTGAATTAGAAGCTGTATGAGCTTTCAGGAATAAAATATTGAGCTCGATCCCCTTCGCAGGGGGGCTCAGCGAACGTTGACCCCCCCCCCCCCCCCCTAACAACAGCAACAGAAGATAGCGCATAGGATAGGAGCTATCCTAAACTGGAGTAGTTTCGATTTTCGAGCTCCGCCCCTTACCTTAAAACAACCCCAAAACTAGTTTCGCCGAAGAGGTAACTCATAGAAGATACCATTAAATCTATATCTTTAATGCATGTAGTTCCAATATTATTAGGCTACAAAAATATGTGACACTTCGCATTTCCAAGTAGCAACTCCTTAGCAGGAAATCCACCCCATGTGCCAAAACACGCAAGAGGGAACTGTGTTAAAAAGAGACGAATCATTTTATGACGGTATACATATTATCCTCCGATTTAGGAGCTTTCCAAATACGTACAAACCGACTAGAGGTGCAGCCCCCTAGCAAGAAACCGGCCCTTGTGCCAAACGCACAAGAGGGAACTATGTTAAATAATCGAGGAACGAACAGAGGCGCCACTACTGGAGGACAAGCCCCCTTCCCCCTCGGATTTCATAATTCGCGTAAATCCATTTTAAGAAATGTTAAAAGTTCACAATAAATCCAGTGCACAGTCACTTTTTGAATATAATGTTCCATTCCTTCGGTGACATCGGTCGCATACCCTATTAATTTACTAATTTAAAAATAGGTAAAAATTTTCAAGTATTCTAATTTCTACCTGAAAAAATCTAGGGGGCTCCCATAACAAATTTTGTTCCGGCGCCCATGGAAACGAATCATTTTATGAAGGTGTATTATTATTTTTATCATTACTCATGACGATTTTCCGATTCATTCTTTTCAAATATTTATACAGGGTGCCCCAGGTGGAATGATCAGGACTTTGATATTTTGTAGAAAAACACATTTTAAGGTGGGTTGCTCCTATAAGGTAAACATAGATCTTAAAACTCCCTTTTTCTACGATACAGGGTGTTAAAATTTTCTGACAAATAAAGTTTTTTAATTTTTTTTTCCGAACTGTGGATTATTCAAACCAAAATTGGCACACAAGATACGGACAGAAGGTCATAAGATCCATGGCAACCATCGTTTTTGTGCACAGCCAAACGTTTTTCGTGAAATAAATGACAAAAATCTAGTTTGCGGCCGGACGGTAACAGAATCCAAAAAAAGTCAAGAGACATGTTTGGTTCAGAATTGAATGCTCTATCCAAAAAGATATTGAGAATATTTAATTCAGAGCCGTACTCTTTTTATTTATCAAATTAGTTGAACGGATTACCCATATCTCCGCCACCGGTTGATTTAAAAAATTCATATTACCTATTCAATCTCATGATGACCCTCTGTCCATGTATCTTGTGTGCCAATTTTGGCTTGAATATTTACCACAGTTCGAAAATAAATAAATAGAAACTTTATTTACTTATAGACAATTTTAACGGCCTGTAGGTATCTCAGAAACAAAGAATTTTAGGACTTGTGTTTTGCGAAAACCGGTAAGCCTGTCGATATAGTCAAGATAACAAAGAAGCGAAATTTTCATTTTAACAGTAACAGAGATAAAGAAATCAATGATAATAACCACTACTTATGAAACAAATAAAGTACTAGAACCACCGCGATGCCCTTGAACAAAGCGACACGTGGTGATCATGCCAAAATTGCTTTTTTATCGACGCTCCTCGGGCTGAACTCTTTACAATTAAGGCCTGTCCCAGACGAATTTTAAAAAAGGAAATATCTGTTCGTATCTTTATGCCCTCTGAGAGCCTCGTCCATCACTTTGTAATATTGAGTCTCTGTCTAACCACAATCATGTGACGAAAAATGTGCGACCCTTCTTAATTAAGGAAAAATTGTCTTCCACAAAAAACCAGAGCACTCAAACGTTTTTAAAATTGCACTCTGATTGGACCAAAGGTTACACGGTTCTCTCCGATTATAAGATCCTTTTAATTGTTATCAATATATCATGCTAAAAGGTCCTATAAGTTTTAAGGATGCTTTGGAGGAGTTCCTCCCGTAGGACTCTATCCTGCGAGTTGTCAATTTTGTTTGTAGTGTGATGATGATTCTGCCTGTGATAGGTGTAGGTGATGTGATGTGTTTTTAATTTAATTTGTGTATTTTACGGAATGTTACACTCGCAGGCAGTGTGTGTTAAAGGGTTTTGGGATCGCTCCCTTGGATGCGACCCCGCAGTGCATTTAGAAGGGTGGAACGTTGGCGGGTATTGTTAAGGGTTTTGGAAAGGTGCCCCACTTCAGGGTTCTATGGAATGTTACTCCTAGGTAGGTAACATTGTATGAGAGTGTTAGTGATGTGTCTCCTAATACTAGGTGTATGTTATCGTGTTATTGGCGAGTGTGCCGACTGTGGTGTGGGTGGCAAAAGACTATTGTGTGGATCAGGCTGTGTGAGTGTTTCTGGTTTACGAATAGAGTGCTTATGGTATTTCGTGAATATAGAGAGTCGTACCTGTAGATCATCTGAAGAATTGTTGCTAGAGGTGAACCCTGTGGCACTCCACCCAGTGGCATGAATGGATGCGATTGTCTCCTACCTTAATTCTAACCGAGCGGTTTGAGAGGCAGGAACTTTATCATTAGGTCGACAATTTCGATGGGCCGTAGCTTGCGTATGAGATCAGCGTGCCAAACACTGTCAAATATCTGCGTTATGTCAAGAAAGATAGCCAGCTTGCACCTGTCGGTATGAAGCGATTCAGTCGCTTCGGAGTAGAGCTTGAGAAGGAGATTTTTAATGTCTGAAACTAAATTAAAACTAAGTAAAATCAATAAAGCGTAGGGCGACATGAAATTTGATTTATACATTGAATTTGTATTTTATTTAAATATTTAATATATAGAGGACCCCGCAAAAAAAATCCAATCGGGCCCCGCACTTATTGGATACGGGCGTGAAAGTGCATCACCTGCAATTTCGACGATGTTGATTGTTCGGAAATTTTTCCCTGTACCGAAAGCGACCCAGAACAACGGAGTATCCACACATCTTATGAGAATCTTCTTGTAGTTTAGACAAACTCCGTAAGAGGGCAAGAAGTTTCAAGAATCGGCCTCCTCTTGCGTGCAGGGCGCAGAGGGCGCTAGTCCATTCAAACTAGAACACGATGAAGAGGCTGTTGAGGAACACATTTTCTCGAATGTGACTACAACGTTTCCCTTGTAAGATTCTGATACGATTTACGTCGCCAGTATATGGAATGTTCTTCTTTGTTAAAAAGTCTGTACAGTTTTTTCGCAATTTTTTTGTAAGTTCAACCCCTGAACGTGTCGCTTTTCGCTCTTTTTTCTCGTGCACGCGATTTAAGACTGTCCGACTTGTAAACATCAAAAACGATGTCTACTTTTCTCAACATTGGGTTCTTGAAACTGGTTTTCAATGTACTTAATAACTTTTTGCGAGTATCGCATAAATGTGTCGTTCTTCTCAGGTAAAAGCATAATGTACCTACTAACGCAGGACCATCAGACAAAAATAGCACATGCTTTTACCGAAGTGTCGGCTGAAATCACATTTCGTTATGACGTATTGTGCTGTTATTTTCTATTTTGAAAACGTTTTTGGGTTGACAACTCACAGTCACCCCATACTAGAGGTTTCTGTATTATACATATGTAATGGAAACATTTTCAATATTATCGTTTACACGGATTTTTTTAAGTGATTAGATATAGAAGAGTGTTTAGCTCAATTTTTTTCAACGTAGAAGAGATCACATTGTTAAAAATCATCATCATCGTAACAAATTGAACATTGCATAGCACTACGTTCTAAGTAGGTATAGGGTGACTTGAGACAGACAGACACGCCCCCAGGCCCCTCCCCCTTTGCGTCTATTGGTCTTCCACGCCCCTCCCCTTTGCGTCTATTGGTCTTCCACGCCCCTCCCCTTTGCGTCTATTGGTCTTCCACGCCCCTTTGAGTCTATTGGTCTTCCACGCCCCTTCTATTGGTCTGCCACGCCCCTTTGTGTATAGTGGGTATGATATCCACGCCCCCTTTGCGTCTATCTGATATCCCTCCCCTTTGTGTCTATTGGTTGTGGTAGCTATGACACTCCTCCCACCCTCTGTAGTCATCTCTCCCTATTGGACGTCCCCACCTTCTATTGGTACGCCTCCCACCACTTACGCACTCTTCCTATTGGCTCGGTCTCCTACCTGTTGGATGGCACGCCTCTGTTGGCCCTTTGTTCCTATTGGCTCCCCCCCACCAATGCTCCTCCTCTCTATTGTCTCTCACTTTGTTGGTTGTCAAGTAACCCAATCCTCTTTTCCCTATTGGATGCCTCGCCTCCTTTTCTTGGCCGTCAAGTAACCCACCACTCTTTTCCCCATTGAAAGCCTACCTTTCTTGGCTGTCAAGTAAGCCGTCACTAAATTAATAAGTAACGATGTAAACACTTAAACACACTGTCAGTTACGCCAAGGGGAGGAGTTTAACAGAGAGTTTTCATGGTCATTCCGTGTATGAAAGGACTTTAAAAATTGTCTAACGTATGAAGAAAACATTTTTATGTGTGTGGACTTTGAACACTTTGAACCTATGTACTTTGAACCGTCAGGGTAATAGGTTTCTTGAAAAGACGTATTCAATAAGGTAATAAAAGTATATTCATGAACTTTAAAACATTTCTTGTCGCTGATGCACGTGTTACCCTTATCATTTTTGCATTGTAAACTTCTACGAAAAAGATTGAAACGTTGCATAAAGAACACCTGCATGTTTTCTTAGAATATGAATCGAACATCTTTGTCTAACGTAGGAAGAAAACATTCTATAAAAATCGTATGTGGACTTTGAACTGTACACGTATTCTTTAAACCCTCAAGGTGATAGGTTTCGTCAAGGATATGGATGTGGGAGAAAAATATAAAGCAATTGGTATCAATACAATTAATACGAAATATGGGGATCGGATAGTGTTGGAGACTGAAAATTTTAAATACCATTGCGCATCTACTAATAAACGAAGACGGTAGACTTCAAATTTTCAAACGACTCTTCGATGCATAAAGACGTATTCATCACAAGTGCTGGGGCGGAGGGAAAACGAATAATTTAACATTTATGTACATAGACGATTTGAAGTTGTAAACAATGTTGACCAAATAAACGTATAATAGGTTTTTCTCTCTCATATAAGTGATAGCTCAATGATTTCCAAATAAATCAGTGTTGTATACTAATCGTCACCGTTGATGTTGCTGTCATGAACATATTTAGAAACCTCTGCATGGATACCGAAAAGAGTTGTAATAATAATAATTTTAAATGTACGTACTGTTACTGTAATGATAACGAAGGAGATGGTTCCATGAGCTCCCCCCATCCGAACAATAAACATTTAATCGATTGTACCGCTTATGATCTATGTGGGAATTACCCAAATACATTGGCCATGGCCTTGCACCAGTTCTACGAATTGTATGTGGCAGTGATGGAGAGAGAAGATTGGGAGACGCTACTCAAATGGCAAACATACCTAGAAATTTTTCCGATCACAAGAGATGTAACGTAGGATTGACTGGACAGTAATGTCAACGAAGAGAAAGATATCGAATGCTCCCAGACTACTGAATCACTTAGTAGCAAATTTATAATCTACTATAACTGGAAATCTAGGGGAAGAGAAAATGCTAAAAAGTGTAACAATGCAAAGATCACTTCTTGTATGATGAATAACAATGAGATTGAAGAATTGTTTAATCTAAAAGATATAATTAATTATCGATTGGAATTACTGTAATCGTATAATCTCTCCAGTTTCTATAGGAAACTCATCGAAAAGATAACTAACTACCGATGCTTTCGCAAGATACAGTGTGAGGATGACGACTACGACGACAACGAGGACAGCTATCATGACATTGAAAATTGTTTAAATTACAAATATGATAGAAATTCTCACAAATATATGATGAAACTGTTGTATTATCGACCTGGCTATGGTATAATGTATCACATCTATCAAGCATAAACAATAACAACAAATTGTTGTGTTTTCTTTCCCCCACCGAAAACCCCATATTCTGAATGCTAATTCAGTTAGTATTGCAATTTATAATAGTTGTATCACCCTGGTATATGTAGAAATTGCATAGCAAGGACAGTTCAATTGTGAAGATGGTATAAAAAATGAATTTTCAAAGTCTGAACAATTAATAAGATGTAAAAACTGTTCTATTTTTAATGTTGGTACTGCGACACTGCACATAGATCTAGGAAATGTATCTAGAAGCGGGAAGAGTACTTACAAATTAAAAATAATTGTTGTATCACCCCAGGTATATGTAGAAATTGTATCGCAAGGACAGTTCAATCGTGAAGGTCATATAAAAATTGAATTTTCAAGGTCTGTACAATTAATAAGATGTAAGAACTGTTATATGTTTAATGTACTGTAGCTGTATTAGATGACATCAATATACATAATTCTAGGAAATGTATCTAGAAGCGGAACAACGATTACTTGCAAATTAAAAATAATTGTTTTATCACCCAGGTAGATGTAGAAATTGTATCGCAAGGACAGTTCAATCGTGAAGGTCATAAAAATTGAATTTTCAAGGTCTGGGCAAGGAATAAGATGTTTTCATTAAAAAGCGCAAATGTTAAAAGAACGTAAAAAAATATCTGCAATAGTTGTATCAGCCCGTATATGCTGCAATTATACAGCAAGGAATGCATCTAGTTCAATTGTGAAGGTTATAAAAATTGCAATTACTAAGAACCCGCGTTAAAACTATATGCGTTCTAAGGACAGTAGTTACGTATGAATACATAAAGTGGAGTAATCTCCAAATGAAGTCAAAATACGTAGTAGCTGTTAATCGCTAGACAATCAGATCCTGTAGCGAAATGGATAATCTAACAAAGTGCTCTCTTTCATAGATCAAATATCATCATTAGCAATTGTTGAAAACTGCCTAATTAGCACTTGGGGCGTTTGATCGCTACAAAAAAGTATTCTAATGCAAAGTAAAATGGTTTTTACTGCAGATGTATTAGATGGTATCACTCATAACCTGTACTAGGAAACGTATCTAGAAGCGGGCAACGATTCCCTGCAAATTCAAAATAATTGCCGTAAAGCTTTAAGAATAGTTAAAACACCCCGGTATATGTAGAAATGGTATTGCAAGGACGTTCAATTGTGAAGGCCATATAAAAAATTGCATTGTCAAGGTTTGCGCATGGGTAATTGTGTCTTCAGACAAAACCAGCTGGAAAGTTAAAAATTGAAGAGAGTGAAATGCAAAAACTTTGGTAACCTTCTCCCCCCACTACACCTCTGAGAAAAGGATAACCATTAATATAAACTTCTACTAGACTACTACTACTTCAAATGTACGTTAATATTCTTCTCCTCTCTCCACTTTAAATATAGACACAACTGTTATACCATTTCTTGCACAGGTTGTCCTCTAACCCTAACCAAGGTTACAATAATTTAGATCACTATATGTATGAAAATTTCGATGCGCTGTGTATTTTTCGAGATATTAGCAAAATCAGGTTTCTCGCGATTATATCACGAATCGAAAAAAGTTTTCAGATAAAACTTGCATATTTTTATGTGAGCAATCCGAATCTACAATGAAAAAAAGGGGCGTTCACCCGTTTAAGTTAATTTTCATCAATTATTATAGAGTATCATCTCATCATTTATATAGTAAGCGATTGTTTGTTGGTTGAATTTGATCGAATCGATTTTATAGGATTATCGTCTTAATGAATTACCATGTTTAATTTTGTATAGTTCGAACGAAATTTCAAATACATACATCCTTAATGATGCAAAGGTAAAAAAAAAAATAATTACGTAGTGAATACAAATTGATAGATACGATTATCATTTTCATTAACATTTTAATAAGACGTTTAGTTTCTTTTAAGAACCTTATCAATTCGTGTACTGAGGAGGGAACGTTGACATTTGCAGGTGTTTAGCGATTCCTGGAGATCGCATACGTTATATGTATATGTACGTAGTTAGTTTCAAATATCGTGAACAGGATGATGTTTGTGACATCAAAATAAGGATTATCTAATAAATTTGAGGATTAAAATGGGGTAGAAAAAGTACGTCAGTTAAACAGATATTTACATATATGTTGATTACTTTTTACGACCAACAATAACATCAACGAATGACTTCGTTACAAGATGATGAATTCGAATTTGTGATAAAATGGATATCTGGTAAATATTTTATGTTCTTCATTTTATGTTTTAGAGATTTCCGTTTCGTTGAGGTATCGTACGTTTGGAGGCGCTGACGATATCAAAGATTTAATTAGTAGTAAATATTTTAGATCAAATTAATGTAATGTAACTTTAACAAATTTGAAGATGAAAATTCAAAAAAAAAAAGTACGTTAGGTAAATAAATATGTGCAATCTTTGATTACTTTTTATAACCAACATTAACAACAAATTTGAGGATGAAAATTGAAAAAATAGGTACGTGAGGTAACCATATATTTACTTGTGTAATCTATGATTACATTGATTACTTTTTTATGATCAACATTTCCAACAAATTTGATCATGAAAAATAGACATGTGTAGAATCTTTGATTACTTGTTATGATAAAAAATAATTGAATGACTTCAAGACAAGATGATGATAAAAAATTACCTACTATTTGTGATACTTAAACGAATATTAGGTAAATATTTATTTCATATTAAACCTTTTCTTCATTTTATGTTTTAGAGATTTACGTTTCGTTACGTTTGGAAACGTCGATGATATAAAAGATTTAATGTATATTTTTGTTATGCAAGTAATGTAAGTTGGTAAATAAAGAAAAAATGTTTTTATTACTCACAAAAAGAAAAACAAACATCAAATTTTGTAATCGCACCTATGTTATTGTTTGTTTGTTTCTAGTGGAATGTAATGAAGTTTATATTAATCTGAAAATCACCTCCTGGTTAATAAAGTAAATTAATCATTTTGCAATTCTCATACATGTTACGATTAAATCGATGAGAATTCAACATTAACTAATTCCAATCGATCGATCATTTTCACATACAATTCTGTTTGTATGTTGATTATCAAAAACTATTCTAACATTTGAGTGATTAACAAGGAAATTGTCTTACGTTTGTAAATTTTATTAAAGTCCTCATTTTGATGCAATCATTGACCGATTAGAACCAACATGTTTGAATTGTCATATAGGTACAAACAAACTATCGATAGCTTATATTCTTGCAAGGAGGATTGATAGGTTGATTCAATAAAATAAATTAGATCAGTTCAACAATGTTAAATGTTTAATTAGGATTAAAATGTTGCCAACTTAACATACATTCCTCCTCTTCTAATATGATGTACAGTAACTTCATTTCTGATAGTAAAAGGAGGATATTTTACCTTTATGACATTGTTTCTCTTAGTAGAAAATGAAGAATAGACAAACAAATAATCCACTCTAAAGCTGTGGTTCCTACAGAATCAGGAGGTAAAGCCTTTTATAAACTTTTGACAAGGTATAATTTTAGGGCTTATATAGGAAGTATCGATCATTTGCACAGGTTAAAGACACTTCTGTGTGTTGTTAAATGAGTCACTGTCAAGTACTATCCTAAAATATGAATTCGAGTGATTAACCTGAGAGTGTTAATTTTGGTAAATTAATCGAATTGACCAATTAATTCAAGAAACTAACGTTCAGTTATTCATAACAAATCAACGTCTTAAATCTTATTTTTAATGTTCTAAAGTACGCTTCATCTGTTTAGAACACTTGACCCAGACGATAGGTATGAGAACGATACAGGCACAGGGATCAGCCCAGTTTGACCTTGATGTACCTATCTATCCCGATACGAGAAACCAGCTTATCAGCTTCTCCTCGTCAGAACAGTAATCTGATAAATGGATCTGTTCATCGATTCATCAGCTAAACAGATAATCAAATGATCACATCAGATCCGATAATCTGATAAACAGATCTATTCATCTGATAAACGGATCTGATCATCTGATTATCTGTTTAGCTGATCTGTTGATCGATTCATCTGTTTCCCACAGATCTGTTTATCAGATTATCGGATCTGATGTGATCATTTGATTATCTGTTTAGCTGATGAATCGATGAACAGATCCATTTATCAGATTACTGTTCTGACGAGGAGAAGCTGATAAGCTGGTTTCTCGTATCGGGATAGATAGGTACATCAAGGTCAAACTGGGCTGATCCCTGTGCCTGTATCGTTCTCATACCTATCGTCTGGGTCAAGTGTTCTAAACAGATGAAGCGTACTTTAGAACATTAAAAATAAGATTTAAGACGTTGATTTGTTATGAATAACTGAACGTTAGTTTCTTGAATTAATTGGTCAATTCGATTAATTTACCAAAATTAACACTCTCAGGTTAATCACTCGAATTCATATTTTAGGATAGTACTTGACAGTGACTCATTTAACAACACACAGAAGTGTCTTTAACCTGTGCAAATGATCGATACTTCCTATATAAGCCCTAAAATTATACCTTGTCAAAAGTTTATAAAAGGCTTTACCTCCTGATTCTGTAGGAACCACAGCTTTAGAGTGGATTATTTGTTTGTCTATTCTTCATTTTCTACTAAGAGAAACAATGTCATAAAGGTAAAATATCCTCCTTTTACTATCAGAAATGAAGTTACTGTACATCATATTAGAAGAGGAGGAATGTATGTTAAGTTGGCAACATTTTAATCCTAATTAAACATTTAACATTGTTGAACTGATCTAATTTATTTTATTGAATCAACCTATCAATCCTCCTTGCAAGAATATAAGCTATCGATAGTTTGTTTGTACCTATATGACAATTCAAACATGTTGGTTCTAATCGGTCAATGATTGCATCAAAATGAGGACTTTAATAAAATTTACAAACGTAAGACAATTTCCTTGTTAATCACTCAAATGTTAGAATAGTTTTTGATAATCAACATACAAACAGAATTGTATGTGAAAATGATCGATCGATTGGAATTAGTTAATGTTGAATTCTCATCGATTTAATCGTAACATGTATGAGAATTGCAAAATGATTAATTTACTTTATTAACCAGGAGGTGATTTTCAGATTAATATAAACTTCATTACATTCCACTAGAAACAAACAAAATAACATAGGTGCGATTACAAAATTTGATGTTTGTTTTTCTTTTTGTGAGTAATAAAAACATTTTTTCTTTATTTACCAACTTACATTACTTGCATAACAAAAATATACATTAAATCTTTTATATCATCGACGTTTCCAAACGTAACGAAACGTAAATCTCTAAAACATAAAATGAAGAAAAGGTTTAATATGAAATAAATATTTACCTAATATTCGTTTAAGTATCACAAATAGTAGGTAATTTTTTATCATCATCTTGTCTTGAAGTCATTCAATTATTTTTTATCATAACAAGTAATCAAAGATTCTACACATGTCTATTTTTCATGATCAAATTTGTTGGAAATGTTGATCATAAAAAAGTAATCAATGTAATCATAGATTACACAAGTAAATATATGGTTACCTCACGTACCTATTTTTTCAATTTTCATCCTCAAATTTGTTGTTAATGTTGGTTATAAAAAGTAATCAAAGATTGCACATATTTATTTACCTAACGTACTTTTTTTTTTGAATTTTCATCTTCAAATTTGTTAAAGTTACATTACATTAATTTGATCTAAAATATTTACTACTAATTAAATCTTTGATATCGTCAGCGCCTCCAAACGTACGATACCTCAACGAAACGGAAATCTCTAAAACATAAAATGAAGAACATAAAATATTTACCAGATATCCATTTTATCACAAATTCGAATTCATCATCTTGTAACGAAGTCATTCGTTGATGTTATTGTTGGTCGTAAAAAGTAATCAACATATATGTAAATATCTGTTTAACTGACGTACTTTTTCTACCCCATTTTAATCCTCAAATTTATTAGATAATCCTTATTTTGATGTCACAAACATCATCCTGTTCACGATATTTGAAACTAACTACGTACATATACATATAACGTATGCGATCTCCAGGAATCGCTAAACACCTGCAAATGTCAACGTTCCCTCCTCAGTACACGAATTGATAAGGTTCTTAAAAGAAACTAAACGTCTTATTAAAATGTTAATGAAAATGATAATCGTATCAATTTGTATTCACTACGTAATTATTTTTTTTTTACCTTTGCATCATTAAGGATGTATGTATTTGAAATTTCGTTCGAACTATACAAAATTAAACATGGTAATTCATTAAGACGATAATCCTATAAAATCGATTCGATCAAATTCAACCAACAAACAATCGCTTACTATATAAATGATGAGATGATACTCTATAATAATTGATGAAAATTAACTTAAACGGGTGAACGCCCCTTTTTTTCATTGTAGATTCGGATTGCTCACATAAAAATATGCAAGTTTTATCTGAAAACTTTTTTCGATTCGTGATATAATCGCGAGAAACCTGATTTTGCTAATATCTCGAAAAATACACAGCGCATCGAAATTTTCATACATATAGTGATCTAAATTATTGTAACCTTGGTTAGGGTTAGAGGACAACCTGTGCAAGAAATGGTATAACAGTTGTGTCTATATTTAAAGTGGAGAGAGGAGAAGAATATTAACGTACATTTGAAGTAGTAGTAGTCTAGTAGAAGTTTATATTAATGGTTATCCTTTTTCTCAGAGGTGTAGTGGGGGGAGAAGGTTACCAAAGTTTTTGCATTTCACTCTCTTCAATTTTTAACTTTCCAGCTGGTTTTGTCTGAAGACACAATTACCCATGCGCAAACCTTGACAATGCAATTTTTTATATGGCCTTCACAATTGAACGTCCTTGCAATACCATTTCTACATATACCGGGGTGTTTTAACTATTCTTAAAGCTTTACGGCAATTATTTTGAATTTGCAGGGAATCGTTGCCCGCTTCTAGATACGTTTCCTAGTACAGGTTATGAGTGATACCATCTAATACATCTGCAGTAAAAACCATTTTACTTTGCATTAGAATACTTTTTTGTAGCGATCAAACGCCCCAAGTGCTAATTAGGCAGTTTTCAACAATTGCTAATGATGATATTTGATCTATGAAAGAGAGCACTTTGTTAGATTATCCATTTCGCTACAGGATCTGATTGTCTAGCGATTAACAGCTACTACGTATTTTGACTTCATTTGGAGATTACTCCACTTTATGTATTCATACGTAACTACTGTCCTTAGAACGCATATAGTTTTAACGCGGTTCTTAGTAATTGCAATTTTTATAACCTTCACAATTGAACTAGATGCATTCCTTGCTGTATAATTGCAGCATATACGGGCTGATACAACTATTGCAGATATTTTTTTACGTTCTTTTAACATTTGCGCTTTTTAATGAAAACATCTTATTCCTTGCCCAGACCTTGAAAATTCAATTTTTATGACCTTCACGATTGAACTGTCCTTGCGATACAATTTCTACATCTACCTGGGTGATAAAACAATTATTTTTAATTTGCAAGTAATCGTTGTTCCGCTTCTAGATACATTTCCTAGAATTATGTATATTGATGTCATCTAATACAGCTACAGTACATTAAACATATAACAGTTCTTACATCTTATTAATTGTACAGACCTTGAAAATTCAATTTTTATATGACCTTCACGATTGAACTGTCCTTGCGATACAATTTCTACATATACCTGGGGTGATACAACAATTATTTTTAATTTGTAAGTACTCTTCCCGCTTCTAGATACATTTCCTAGATCTATGTGCAGTGTCGCAGTACCAACATTAAAAATAGAACAGTTTTTACATCTTATTAATTGTTCAGACTTTGAAAATTCATTTTTTATACCATCTTCACAATTGAACTGTCCTTGCTATGCAATTTCTACATATACCAGGGTGATACAACTATTATAAATTGCAATACTAACTGAATTAGCATTCAGAATATGGGGTTTTCGGTGGGGGAAAGAAAACACAACAATTTGTTGTTATTGTTTATGCTTGATAGATGTGATACATTATACCATAGCCAGGTCGATAATACAACAGTTTCATCATATATTTGTGAGAATTTCTATCATATTTGTAATTTAAACAATTTTCAATGTCATGATAGCTGTCCTCGTTGTCGTCGTAGTCGTCATCCTCACACTGTATCTTGCGAAAGCATCGGTAGTTAGTTATCTTTTCGATGAGTTTCCTATAGAAACTGGAGAGATTATACGATTACAGTAATTCCAATCGATAATTAATTATATCTTTTAGATTAAACAATTCTTCAATCTCATTGTTATTCATCATACAAGAAGTGATCTTTGCATTGTTACACTTTTTAGCATTTTCTCTTCCCCTAGATTTCCAGTTATAGTAGATTATAAATTTGCTACTAAGTGATTCAGTAGTCTGGGAGCATTCGATATCTTTCTCTTCGTTGACATTACTGTCCAGTCAATCCTACGTTACATCTCTTGTGATCGGAAAAATTTCTAGGTATGTTTGCCATTTGAGTAGCGTCTCCCAATCTTCTCTCTCCATCACTGCCACATACAATTCGTAGAACTGGTGCAAGGCCATGGCCAATGTATTTGGGTAATTCCCACATACACTGTGGCCCGAAATAAAGGAGTACATTTTTTAATCTGAAATAACTTTTTTGTTTTTAGGGCGATTTATTTTCTTTTTACAGGGTTAGTACCTCAGCATGTCCCCAATATGAGTGCAAATTTTGGTATAAATAAAATGTACAGGGTCGGACTTACAAATTTTTTTCTTTAATGGTGCATTTGTGATCGTTGCAAATGAAACATATTTTAGCTAAATTTGAACTGATATGCTCTTTCGGTACGGTAAGTACCCAGAACACTTCCGTACAAACGAAATTCTCCGAAATTGTAGGATTTGCGAAATATCATTTTTTTATTGAAATAAGGAAATAATACATTTTATTAAATAACACAAATTAAAACTAAGAAAATTAGCTACATAATTTATAACTTAAAGTAAAATATTATGAATGTGGCCACCATGATTGTTCACCACTTCTTGTAGCCTTCTGCGCCATAAATTGATGGCCCCATTTATTGTACGCTGTTCAAAGTTGTTCCATACAAACTGCATTCGTTCGAAGAAATGGCAGGAAAGATGTAATTTAGTGCTAAGGAGCTTCCGTTTTAGTGAAGATATTAGAAAAACATTTAAATTTACATAAATATTAAAATTCGATATTTTTCTTTAGTTTATGGCTAATGCGCGTACTTAGTACCATTTAAATAAAAAAATGATATTTCGCAAATCCTACAATTTCGGAGAATTTCGTTTGTAGGGAAGTGTTCTGGGTACTTACCTTACCGAAAGAGCATATCAGTTCAAATTTAGCTAAAACATGTTTCATTTGCAACGATCACAAATGCACCATTAAAGAAAAAAATTTGTAAGTCCGACCCTGTACATTTTATTTATACCAAAATTTGCACTCATATTGGGGACATGCTGAGGTATTAACCCTGTAAAAAGAAAATAAATCGCCCTAAAAACAAAAAAGTTATTTCAGATTAAAAAATGTACTCCTTTATTTCGGGCCACAGTGTAGATCATAAGCGGTACAATCGATTAAATGTTTATTGTTCGGATGGGGGGAGCTCATGGAACCATCTCCTTCGTTATCATTACAGTAACAGTACGTACATTTAAAATTATTATTATTACAACTCTTTTCGGTATCCATGCAGAGGTTTCTAAATATGTTCATGACAGCAACATCAACGGTGATGATTAGTATACAACACTGATTTATTTGGAAATCATTGAGCTATCACTTATATGAGAGAGAAAAACCTATTATACGTTTATTTGGTCAACATTGTTTACAACTTCAAATCGTCTATGTACATAAATGTTAAATTATTCGTTTTTCCCTCCGCCCCAGCACTTGTGATGAATACGTCTTTATGCATCGAAGAGTCGTTTGAAAATTTGAAGTCTACCGTCTTCGTTTATTAGTAGATGCGCAATGGTATTTAAAATTTTCAGTCTCCAACACTATCCGATCCCCATATTTCGTATTAATTGTATTGATACCAATTGCTTTATATTTTTCTCCCACATCCATATCCTTGACGAAACCTATCACCTTGAGGGTTTAAAGAATACGTGTACAGTTCAAAGTCCACATACGATTTTTATAGAATGTTTTCTTCCTACGTTAGACAAAGATGTTCGATTCATATTCTAAGAAAACATGCAGGTGTTCTTTATGCAACGTTTCAATCTTTTTCGTAGAAGTTTACAATGCAAAAATGATAAGGGTAACACGTGCATCAGCGACAAGAAATGTTTTAAAGTTCATGAATCTACTTTTATTACCTTATTGAATACGTCTTTTCAAGAAACCTATTACCCTGACGGTTCAAAGTACATAGGTTCAAAGTGTTCAAAGTCCACACACATAAAAATGTTTTCTTCATACGTTAGACAATTTTTAAAGTCCTTTCATACACGGAATGACCATGAAAACTCTCTGTTAAACTCCTCCCCTTGGCGTAACTGACATTGTGTTTAGGTGTTTACATCGTTACTTATTAATTTAGTGACGGCTTACTTGACAGCCAAGAAAGGTAGGCTTTCAATGGGGAAAAGAGTGGTGGGTTACTTGACGGCCAAGAAAAGGAGGCGAGGCATCCAATAGGGAAAAGAGGATTGGGTTACTTGACAACCAACAAAGTGAGAGACAATAGAGAGGAGGAGCATTGGTGGGGGGGAGCCAATAGGAACAAAGGGCCAACAGAGGCGTGCCATCCAACATTGGTGGGAGGAGAGTGAGCCAATAGGAAGAGAGTGGTGGGAGGCGTACCAATAGAAGGCGTCCAATAGCTAGGGTGGGAGGAGTGTCATAGCTACCAATAGACAAAGGATCCAAGTGAGAGACAATGGAGACAGCCAGCGGGAGCCAATAGGAACAAAGGGCCAACAGAGGCGTGCCATCCAACAGGGAGCCAATAGGAAGAGAGTGGTGGGAGGCGTACCAATAGAAGGCGTCCAATAGCTAGGGTGGGAGGAGTGTCATAGCTACCACAACCACACAAAGGGGGGATATCACACCAATAGACGCAAAGGGGCGTCAGACCAATAGACGGGACGTGGAAGACCAATAGATGCAAAGGGGCGTGGAAGACCCACTAGACACAAAGGGGTGTGGCAGACCAATAGAAGCAAAGGGGCGTGGAAGACCAATAGAAGGGGCGTGGAAGACCAATAGACGTAAAGGGGCGTGGAAGACCAATAGACGCAAAGGGGAGGGGTGTGGAAGACCAATAGACGCAAAGGGGAGGGGCGTGGAAGACCAATAGACGCAAAGGGGGAGGGGCCTGGGGGCGTGTCTGTCTGTCTCAAGTCACCCTATACCTACTGTTCTACAAGCACCATTAACATTTTGAAGGAAAAAGTTCCTCGGGTATTTAATCTGGTTTTGGAGGATCCGAATGTTTTCGCAGTTTGAACTAGGTTTTTAATTAAGGGGCGTTTCCAGCGCACTCTGTTGGAATTTACCGCGCCAATCACGAAGTCAATGTTTAGTTAAGCCTTTTCTTCTTCTTTCCTCCTCGACTGTTCAGCTCGTTGAAAAGCTTTCAAAATGTACCTTTTTCGATAACCGTTTCGTTGTAATGACTCAATCAATAAGTCTTTTTCTTGCTGTAAAATGTCCTTTGTTTGAAATAGCTAAAATTCTTAACATCGTAGTCTTTTGAACTGGGTGATAATGAGAGTCAGGGTGTAGATAGCGATTGGTATGTGAACGTGAACTTTACAAAACTCTCCTCCCTCTGGAAGAACCTAGGCTTTTTGGAGGAAGGATGCATTTATAACTGGAGGGTATAAGAGGCACCATAGTCTTTTCGTAAAACAAGTTATTCTACTTTTGTTACAACTAAACCAGACTAACATTCACCTTATCCTCTTCAAAGTACTCTGGGATATATACATTTACGATTATATTTGACACATTAGCACAATTCATGTTCGAAGAGCTGTCCCTAATGTTCCA
The DNA here is from genome assembly GCA_036250285.1 of Pyrocoelia pectoralis. Taxonomy (NCBI): domain Eukaryota; kingdom Metazoa; phylum Arthropoda; class Insecta; order Coleoptera; family Lampyridae; genus Pyrocoelia; species Pyrocoelia pectoralis. The sequence goes on from CM070083.1 coordinate 7,984,417, forward strand.
ACAATTGACAGACACAACGTCTTCCTTTATTGAGAAAACTACTGTTTGTGAAATAAATCTGCTACAAAAATGTAAACGGAACTTTTTATATTAAGATTATTTGACATTGGAAAAATTACTACTATTGTTTTACAACTCTGATTTTTACTAAAAAATAAAAATAACAAAATGTCCTTATTTCTTGTAAATTCAACACGCCCCCTCAAGAAATATTATCATTACAAATATTATTCTATTTAAGTATATAGTTCTCAATCCTAATGAGTGACAGTGCTCTTTAAATTTTGGACCTGATGACACTTGCTTCACCCACAACATTTCACTAACACCAACACGTATATTAGATTTTTCTTTTTGTTGGAATTTCCGGGCTACCAGTCTTGTATTAAAGTTGTTAGGTTTTTTCTTAAAGACCCATTTTTCATCTATAATTTGTCTATGGGAAGGTCTAGTTACCTCATCCCAAACGTCGTTTTTAATTAACGATTTTAATACAGTTTCAATAGCTATTTTCCAGGATTTTGCTTCCGTCGATGACATGGCTTCTTCATACGACAGTGGAGCTTCAAAACAATTAAATGCGAAGGCATAATTCGATTCATCCGAACTGATGCTGTTATCATGTCCTTCAGTGAGAGTCTTATCAGTAGTTAACATAAAATCATCATTATTTAAGTTAATTGAAGTATGACTTTCTTCAACAGTTGTATTATTTGTGCTTAAGAAACTATCAAAAACTGGAGGTTTATTTATATTTGTTCTATTTCTCAAATTGTATTTTGTTTTAAATGGTGTAACCTCAGGTTGAAATGGTGTCTGACTTAATTCTTGAGGTGATTGTACAACTTGGGATTGCTCCTCCACTTGACTTGTTTCCTCAACAGCTGAAGTTTGAAAATCTTCTTTATTATACTCCACATAATCAATATTTTCTTCTGACGCTTTTTGTGCAAGTTTACCAGTTATTTTGCTTTCAGGTTCAAAGACCACATCTCTTGCACTCTCGACACTATTCATCTCTGGAAAATAAATTCTGTATGACTTTTGAGTTTGATCATATCCAACAAATATTCCTTTTTTACTCTTATTATCCCACTTTTTCTTTTTTTCTTTTGGGATATGAACAAATACCTCAGAGCCAAATGTTCTCAAAAATTTTAAACTAAATGTTTTCAGATTTTTATGCCATAATTCATAAGGTGTTTTACCCGCAATACCACTTTTTCCTGAACAATTCATTGTGAAAACTTCCGTGTTTACGGCCTCAGCCCAATACTTCTTTTCTAAATTTTTAGCACTGATCATTGTTCTTGCGGCTTCTACAATAGTCCTCATGTCCCTTTCTATTTTCCCATTTTGTTCGGGAGTATAGGGTACCGTCGTTTGATGAATTATCCCCTTCGAGGTCAGTAGAGAATCTACGTCTTTATTTTTAATTTCCGAACCATTATCACTTCTTAAAACTTTCACTGCATTACCAGTAAAATTTTCTACCATTTGCAAGTGTTGTCTAAGTTTTGTAACAACCTGTGATTTTTCTTTCAAAAAATATACGGACCTGAATGATGAGAAGTCATCACGAAACAGAAGAAAATATCTTGAGCCACCAATCGAATAATTTTCCATTGGACCGCACACATCAACATGAACCAATTCACTTAGATCAGTTGAGATAGAGTTGCTATCACTAAAAGAAAGTTTATGAGCTTTACCTGATGCACAGGGTTCGCAGAAAAATGGTTGTGGGCATTTAACTTCAATTTCATTCCGTTTTAGCACATCTACAATTTGATTTTTATTCTGATGAGCAAGACGAGAATGCCATTCTTCAAAAGTTACGTGGGCTTCCGCACAACAAGAGTATCTGAAACTCATTGCAAAAAGTTTTCCCTCTCTCTTACCAACAGCACACACTTTATTATTTTTCATTATACGGCAACTTTTACTATTAGACTCAAATCTATAACCTTTGTCCAGAACATTTCCCATAGATAACAAGTTCACTTTCATAGCAGGTACATATAAGACATTTTCAATTGAAGTTTCAACCCATGATTTCCCATTGAATGTTTCAACAACAACAGTACCTATTTCTTTTGCTGTGACAACTTCACCATTTCCAACAACAATTTTTCTGGGAATTTTCAAGTCGGAAAGGCTAGAAAAAACTTGTCTATCTTTACATACAGTGCGGTCCAAAGGTATGGAATAAATTCATTTTTAGCGTTATTATGTAATTTTGGGAAAAAACCTGAAACACGTCGATTTCTATTTATAATTTACCATTTTCTCGTATGAAAGTCTTACCACCCTCTTGCACCCCCTCGGAGGTATGAGCAACCCTTAAAAAAATTCAAATACGAACGGGTGGATTGTGGCACCTTGTTTGAAAGGGATTTTAACTCTCTATTCAGCAATATAAAAATTTTTATATTTGGTACACTCGTAACTCAGAAATTGAATTTTGAAAAAGAAATAGTTCATAAACCTCCGTCTGAGTTCTTGTTCTATTACCACATCCAATCATAATTAAAATGTCTATTCTCTGTGTTTCTGTTAACTGAGCCATGATTTATTTACTGAAATGCACACACAAAGAAAATTTGGCAATACACAAGCGTTTGTCACAAATAACTACAAATATGAAGTAGTCTACTAGTTAGATTTTTTGTTATTTTTTTTTAAACGCTTTTTTCCTCAACAGAATCAGAACAAATAAGAAAATACCTGATTATTATTTCAAATTTAACAGATAATTTTATGATCGCCTTTAGTTATTTTTCAAGAAGTGACTGGTGGTCACTTTGAACATTTTATCTAAAAATACACTATTTCTTTTTCAAAATTCAATTTCTGAGTTACGAGTGCACCAAATTTAAAAATTTTTATATTGCTGAATAGAGATTTAAAATCCCTTTCAAACAAGGTGCCACACGCCACCTGTTCGTATTTAAATTTTTTTAAGGGTTGCTCATACCTCCGAGGGGGTGCAAGAGGGTGGTAAGACTTTCATACGAGAAAATGGTAAATTATAAATAAAAATCGACGTGTTTCAGGTTTTTTCCCAAAAGTACATAATAACGCTAAAAATGAATTTATTCCATACCTTTGGACCGCACTGTATGTGTTCTGATGAGGCTGAGTCCATCCACCATAAAATATTTGCTGTATTATTATCAATATTGACAAAAGCTTGCGATTCACCTGAGGACTTCGATTTTTCTCTCTTTTTTTTAAAACATGACTTTTCCTGATGACCCCGACGACTACAATAGTGACAAAAAGGAGCACCATTCTTTTTAAAACATTTATCTATTTTATGACCTTTTAATTTGCAAAATTCACAAAATTCGTTTGTCATAAAAGCTACAGATTGTTTATCAATTTGGGGTTCAGAGTTTCTCAATTTCTCAGTTAATAGCCTTTGCTGAAGTACTGATAGTGTTCTTTCCTTCTTGGGGACACTTTCCCAAGCGCTTATAAAATGCTTATACATATCAGGTAGTACCATTAATGTTTTTGTTATTCTTATCGATTCAGAAAGTTCCTCTTCAGAAGCTTTTAGTTTTAAATAGATCTCCTCCAACTTGGAGAAATATTCATTTACTCCATTTTCGAATTTCAAATTGAAGAATCTTTCCAATAAAAAATGAGTACTTACCTCAGTGTGAGGTTCATAGACAGCTACTAACTTAGCCCATGCTTGACTAGATGTAGTACAACTTAATAAATGGTGTAAAACATTTTCCTCACATCGAGATGTAATAATGTCAAAACCTGTACATTCCTGCTTCTCCCAATTGCTTACTGCAGTTTCATCAGTGGGTTTTTGTACGGTTCCGTTAACAATAGCAAATACACCAGCCTTTTTCAGTGTAATAACAGTAGCAAACTTCCAAACTTCCCAATTGCTTTCACCTTTCAGTTTAATTACTGATGTGCTTGTGTGTGACATCGCGATCAAAGAAAAATGCACACAAAAATGCAACAGGAATAAAAAATTATAAGGTATGCGTTTCTGGGCCCATAACCTATTGAGAAAACTACTGTTTGTGAAATAAATCTGCTACAAAAATGTAAACGGAACTTTTTATATTAAGATTATTTGACATTGGAAAAATTACTATCTATTGTTTTACAACTCTGATTTTTACTAAAAAATAAAAATAACAAAATGTCCTTATTTCTTGTAAATTCAACATCCTTAGCATGGGAAGAACAAAATCCATAACCTTAGATCTTCATCTTCAATTCAACTGACAACAGAACTATAAACTTCAGTAATGCATTATCCATGATGGCATTTGTAAACTATGAACGTCATAAACCTGACCAAAAAAACATTGTCTTTCAGATTTTATTGCCAGTAGACCCCGTAGGGGTGATAGAATGTTAGTTCTCATGAACGATTTAATATTAGTCTTCAGAGATACCAGGTTATAATCCATTCCATAAGGCGAACTCTCTATTTCTGCATAGTGCTCCTCAAGTAGATACAGAAGTGCAACTTCATCATTCTTAAACAGCGCAGAATCGCAGAAACTCACACAACCCAGCGGGAAGTCCCTGGAGTTTCCCAATTATGTTAATAAGGAGAACCTCCAATAAGTATAGATTCTGTATAGATTATAGACACACCCCCTTTGCCGTTCATCCAAGGGATCCTGGATCGTTTCAGAAAGGCCTATTACATTAGTACCTTTGACATCAAAGGGGGTTACTGTCAAATTTTCTTGAGTGAAACAAACAAGCAGAGTATGGCATCCACCGTCTCCGCAACATTTTTCAATTCCAAGTCAAGGCGTTGGTGTTGAATTTCGATCTCGTAACCGACCGAATTTTAAGACGTAATTTGGACGATGAAGGTTTGCATATCTGAATGACCTTATAATCAGCGCTAAAACCCTCCAAGATCATTTGAAGGACTTGAGGCTCGCAGGTATCCGTTACTACAGGTAATGTATCTATAGACCGTCTACGTAGATAGAATCTAATCATGGTACCAATGCAACGTTTTAATTTCAAAATTCCCACAACTAACCAATTCGCTGTCATTTTATTCTTTTGGACAACATTTTTCACTTGAAATGGTAGTTGTTTATATCATTTTTATCAAATTAATATATTTAACTTATCTAACGTATCTACCAGGTTTCAACATTGTGTTAAGTAAAAAAATACAGATTAGGAGAAGTTAAGTGCTTTGGTATCTCGTAAATCTTGAAAACATTTTAAACCTTGTCTATCATGGTAAGTATTATACAATATAATATGGTGGTAAAAACAAAACTGTATTATTACATCATCGTGTATAATACGCAGGCGAGACCATTTGGTTGCACCAAGTCAGAAAAATCGTCCACAGGGCTCTATTTTCCGTCAGACTAGATAATCATTTATCTCCTTTAACTTTAAGTGAATGCAGGACGACCTGGTGCTTGGAAATTCGTGGTCCTCCTCTATTGACCATTTCCTGCGAAATAGAGAAAGATTAGTTACTTAATTTAGGATGAACATAGCTCTTCAAAACAGGTTCCGTCTGGAATAAGTCGCCCTTGTTTTCTGCATTTCGCATGCCCAGTTTCTTTTGAGGCATATCAATAAGCCGATCAACTCCAAATTTTGTAGCCGACTGTAGTCGTTCTAGTAGCAGGTGTAGATCATTTGGTGTAACCGACGCTGACAAGCATCTCCTATCTTGCCTCGGGAAGTTTGATCCATCAGGACAATTACCACGATCCATCTTATCGACAGTTCGTCATTTCTTGGTTGTTACTCCTGCGTTTGGATTGTCCATAAGGGACTGGGAAGATTCCGTTAAGAATTCACGTCTATTTCTTTTTCTGTAAGCATTTCTTCCAGATTTTTATAGACAAAAAAGTCCTTTTGGTTCCTGTTTTGGTCCCATTCGTAGACAAAAATACGATCTCATTAGTACTAATTGGAAAGCTCATGTAGGAATTAACCCCTCTTGTTGTTGTTACCTCAACCTGGTTGTATGACTCGAGTCACCAAGGGTCCGTAGAACGTGAAAGTGTAAAAAATCCTGTTCTCATACCGGTCCCACAATTGAGAATCCATAACAAAAACAACACCCATGTGTTTGTACCGTGCGAAGTGACCAGTAATAGTAAATGAACGGATCCTGGTAGTTGAGTCTCCCTTGGGTCGGACAAGGCGCTACAACCTACTCATTTGGACAGAATTTCACTTAAGAAGGGAAGTCGAAACTAATCCGTAACAGACCGCCATCCAATCACCTTCCACGTGTCAACCTAAAACATACTCCTACTCTTCGGCTCCGATCAGGTACACAAGAGACTGGACGAGCAGAAGGAGATGCAGAGATCGGGTAATTCAACACTGACCGATCCGAAAAAGAGGCGACCCCAGCGTCAACCAACAAAGGAGTGCCTCACAACAGTAGCTGCCAGTATGAAGCTCATGGGAGGCTTCACGCAGGTTGAGGTAATCCAAGAAGACAGCCTTTCAAGACATCCATATCCCGGTAGTAGTTAGGATGCTCCACGAAGCACAGAATCTTTGAGTAAACAACAGTGTCGGTTTCGGTGGGGGAGTCCGGGAGTCCATGGTAATTTAAACACCGGGGGAGTAATGGGACACAAATTAGAAGCGGTATAATGGCCACAACAACTACGGCGGCTACCACAGGAGCAACTGCCAAAGGTGGAAGGAGTGCCGCATAGCGGCATAGGATTCAAATGCTGGTTGGACGAAAAATCTAATGTAAAACCGAAAGCCTTCCCAATTACCTCAGTGTTTTCGGTAAGTGTGGTTCGGCATGATTGTGCTTTATTGAAAATCTTTCTAGGTTGTGCCCACAAGCGTGAGAGTCCCTTATGCCATCAGAGAACTGTGTTTGTGGTTCTCCTCACGGGTCTGAAACGCACTTCGGATGATAAATGACGTGTACATTTTTCTGATAAACAAAGGAAAACGTATCTCTTCATACACGTAATTTAGGCCACTTCAAACTATTTGAATAAGATATTGCTTTATCTACAGGTATAAATAGGTAGTTTTTTAGTTGACATGATCAATAGACAACTCAGTTTCTCCTCAACAAAATGTACTTCAAACTTTTACTTGTCTTTTCCATAATTTGTGGCATTAGAGCACGTAAGCGCCTGATGATCTTGAAGGTTTCATTTTATTGAGCGTTATTCGTTTTTTTCCTACAAACGTTGTTAATGTAAGTCAATTTCAAAAAAAATTCGAAATTAATAGTGGGTGAACGAAAGGTGCACATGTTTACTTTATGCACGTAGAGGGGTTATCGCTTTTTTTTAAAGCGGAGAAAAGCTGAAACGCGTTTTCTTTTTGCAAATAAAGTGAAACCGAAGATCCCATGTCACAGAATAGTATTTTTGGCACCGACACTCAACTAACTTTTGTGTTTACAGAACAAATGCAAATCATGTGTATTACTTGCGACGCGCCATGCAGCGAGCGCTGCCCTTATACATACTCCGGCAGGACGGGCTGTGGAGCGCCGAGTACATCACCACCAATGTGTTATCACTACCGATACATTAACGGTAAAAAAGTACTAATAATAAAATAGTTTGCTATAGACCGGGCATTTTGCAGCAAATGGGCAATACTTCCAAAAAAAAGGATGCGGCATTGACTACGGCTACGATAATAAGAAGTTTTGCCAAAGAATAATGGACGATTCCAATTCCACAGTCATAGACTGTCAACAATGTGGGACAGACAATTGCAATTATGGATATAATTAATAATTCCTCATTAATAATATTGTTAAATAACACCGTTATAGCAATTTTACGGCACAAATACCTTTTGTTAAATGTCGTTGATATTTATAGCTTCAAACTTGGGAAAAATAAATAACTTAATCACACGATCCAAATTGACAAATTTATTACAAGCAAAAATGGGACGTTTGTAAAACTATCAAGTTTAATATAAAAAATACACTTATTTGCCACTGGCTGACGGAACCAAAATTTGCGTGAAGCGCGGCTCACAATTTGATAAATTATAAATATGTACTTACAAAAATAAAAGGATTTAATTTTGGGCAAATTTCAAGCTACAGTTTATCGATCAAACGAACAAAAATTCTCGAAATTTGACTAAACAAAACCCCCGTTCAGCTGCCCCTGCCCCCGCCCATGCGAAAATTAAAAAAATGATAGCTCTGAATCAGAAGCTGTTTACGAGCTTTCAAAATCCGCAAGAATAAAGTTTTGAGCTCGATCTCCTTAGCAGGAATTTTAATTTGAGAGTGGGGGGGGGGCTGGGTGAACGTTCACTCAGACCCCCTCCACACACACCTCTTAAAAACAGCAACGGAGGATAGCGCATAGTGTGCATTATTAGGAACTCTTTAGGAGCTCTTAAACTACTACATATAGTGTAGTTTTGATTTTCGAGCTCCACCCCTTAAACCTTAAAACAACCCCAAAACTAATTTTGCCGAAGAGGTAACTCATAGAAAATACCATTAAATCTATAATATCTTTAATTCATGTAGTTCGTCACGTGATTGTCGTTAGACAGACACTCGATATTACAAAGTGATGGACGAGGCTCTCAGAGAGCATAAAAATACGAATTTATTTCCTTTTTTATAATTTGTCTGGGGCAGGCTTTAATTGTAAAGGGTTTAGCCCGAGGAGCGTCGATAAAAATCAATTTTGGCATGATTACTACGTATCGCTTTGTTCAATGGCATCGCAGCGGTTCTAGCACGTTATTTGTTTCATAAGTAGTTAATATCATTGATTTCTTTATCTCAGTCACTGTAAAAATGAAAATTTCGCTTCTTATTGTTATCTTGACTTTATCGAAAGGCTTTGTTTCACTATTTTAGTTTTTGAGATGAGTAAGAATCTTCTACGCTTAGGTCGTATTGATTGCCATTTTATATATGTTATTTTGTCTGGAAAATATAACGTTTCCAAAATTAGAAAGTTTTGTAGTTTCAGGTAAAGTACCTTTTCCGTTCATAGTACGCCAAAGTGTCGCAAAGAAAAGTTATTTAGAATGAAAAGTTATGGTGTTATGCAAATTTTCAGAACAATCTGCCTACTTTGATAAAATCGGCTTTTATTATCTATGTCTATGATTTGTATGAACGAACAATCTCGCGTCGTAGTAAAGTAAACAATTTACTGTTATTACCTTGATACACGTCAAAACTTTGAAGTATTTGTTCTAAATTGATTACCTACTTATCTTAGTAAGTTGCAAATTATTTGTTTATTTTTCTCCTATTTTCTACTTCTGTTATCAAAGTAGGCAGATTGTTCTGAAAATTTACATAACACCATAACTTTTTGGCGGTAAGTATATGTGGAATTTGGAGTCATCCGTTAAATATTCCGAAAGGCATCGCCAAAGAGTCATGAAATAGGTGTCTAAGCACAGTTGAAAGTTTTCGAAGATTGGGTTTGCCTGGATTGGGATGAGAAGGGAATCGTTTTGCGGTATTGGGTGTTCGGGTGCTTGTTGGTACAGGAAGAAAGTCACTAATTGTGCAACTACTAAATTGAATTCATGGTTAAAGGGGATTGGAAAGTGTCGTCGAATTTATGTTCTCCGCCAGAAAATGTTTCCGTTCCTGTAATCTAATTGGGAAGTTATTCTTATTATTGTTTCTGGCGGTGGTCCCAATAGGTTCCCGCACTAGGACCTTTTGGTCTATTGTGCTCCCCGGTGTTGTCTACCCTTCAAGAATACCTGTATCTTTCACAAAGTCCAGGACTTTAGTAGGGCGAATCTTCGTTACTTCTTCTTGTGTAATCTTTTCATTTCCAAGTAGGCGTTCCCTGCCTTTAATGCCTCACATTGGCAAATAACGTGATAGGGCGTTTCATCTGCCTCACCACAACCCCTGCATGTCGGGCTTTCCGTCCGTCTCATGTTCCCAGCAAACACACATATAAAATATACATACAACATATATAAGATTGAAGTAAATACTCCTACATATGCTTTTTTATACAGGGTTTTTCAACGAAAAGGAGCCACCCTTTATAACTTCTAACAGAATCAAAATTTGAAAAATCGGCGATACCCGTCTATAATAATATCGAGGGGGACACTTTTTGACATAAGTTTGAGATTTCATACCTTAACCCCCTGGGTCCCACAAACATACCCTTAATTTTTTTAAATGGCAACATGGGTCATGTGATACGTCATTTGAAAGGTCTTTTGATATCTTGCATTACTGCGTTTAAAATTTTAAAATCGTTCAATTCGTTTGTGAGATATTTTAATTTAAAGTTTTAGAGAACTGATATAATTTTCTTCAAAATGGTTGTTTTTTATTTATTTTTTTGCTTTTATAGTCAAGATAAATTGATACGAAATTCATTGTATTAAACTTTTTTTTATTTACATGGAAATAAAACTTAAAATAAATTAAAAAGTCAGTAATACTTTTATATTGCATTATTATAACGACAAATTATATCAGTTCTCTAAAACTTTAAATTAAAATATCTCACAACGAATTGAACGATTTTAAAATTTTAAACGCAGTAATGCAAGATATCAAAAGACCTTTCAAATGACGTATCACATGACCCATGTTGCCATTTAAAAAAATTAAGGGTATGTTTGTGGGACCCAGGGGGTTAAGGTATGAAATCTCAAACTTATGTCAAAAAGTGTCCCCCTCGATATTATTATAGACGGGTATCGCCGATTTTTCAAATTTTGATTCTGTTAGAAGTTATAAAGGGTGGCTCCTTTTCGTTGAAAAACCCTGTATATCAAGTACGTAAGCCTCTGACTCCACCATGAACTTGAAAGTATGTAAGTGTTCTTTAATAAAGTTATATAAACCGTATGTCACAGATTACGTATATTTTACATAGTAGTATAGAAACTTACGGATATTCTGTATACAGAAATTCATATAATATACAGGGTGTCTCACGGTGACCGTCGGTTAGAAGTATATCAAGAACTGTAAAAGCTAGAAATTTGAAATTTTGCATATGCGACATGGAGTGTTTAATCTATTAAGTAAAAATATTTTCCAAATGGCAGCACTTCCGGAAATACCGGAAGTGACCATCAACTTCTTTATTTTAAATACAAACCAGGCAATTTTTTTTCACATTCTGATGTATCATAAAATGTTTAGTAAGTGTGCTCAAAATAATCGGCGTATCAATTTTGATTGTTGAGAAAAAAATTTTTTTCCACTGAAAAATGTCAAAATCTTGTTTAGGAAATAAAATTGAAAGTCGAAAGTGGTAAAAGTTAGGGAAATGGGATTTTAGGTTCTCAATGTCAAAAGATTGAGACACAATTGTCTGTCATGGATTATAAAAAATTGGCCGCGGTTACGTATCTATTTGCCGTTATTTCCAGACTTAAGAAAAACTTTAAAAAGTCTCTTTTTTTAAATGGAATGCCTATTTAATTATCGGCCCATTCGATGCAGAAATAAATTTCCTTTAAATTGATATACCATGTTCCTATACCTAAAATCAATGATTACAGAGTTATTTACATTTTTCTAATTAAATTTATAATTACATACTTGACAAAACATGGTTGGCTTTGAAAATTTTCAAAAAATTTTTATTCAAATGTTTCTTATGCTTTTATGATTATTTAAAATTCTATCTATGCAACTTCTTGACTATCCAAGGTCTCTTTCCGCCGAACGAACAGAACTTTCAGGGAAAACATTAAAATATCCCAATACATTGGTTTCTGCAGCGTCATTGGGGACAATTGGCTTTTCCAAATTTCGTGGCGTTACTTCGCCCAAATTTAGAATATTCTTTTCAATCATCCTGATTTTTTGTTCTGTCATTGTAGGTAAATGCGGATATCTTTCGTTAAAGTGTTGAGTGATTCTTTATTCAATGCTTAAAGGTTCTGCAGGTCCGAAAAGTAATACGAGCAGACTCGCCATGAATGTAAAACAAATTTAGAATATCAGCGTTTGTGTATTCCCTATTTCCCAATTAAAAACAAATATTAAGCGCAAAAATCAAAATTCAAACAGATAACACTGATAACAAACGTAAGTAAATGTAGCGTAAACTTTCAAACTGATAGCTAACTGACAACTGTCATCATAAGCAACAATTGAATAAAATTTTTTTGAAAATTTTCAAAGCCAACCATGTTTTGTAAAGTATGTAATTATAAATTTAATTAGAAAAATGTAAATAACTCTGTAATCATTGATTTTAGGTATAGGAACATGGTATATCAATTTAAAGGAAATTTATTTCTGCATCGAATGGGCCGATAATTAAATAGGCATTCCATTTAAAAAAAGAGACTTTTTAAAGTTTTTCTTAAGTCTGAAAATAACGTCAAATAGATACGTAACCGCGGGTAATTTTTTATAATCCATGACAGACAATTGTGTCTCAATCTTTTGACATTGAGAACCTAAAATCCCATTTCCTTAACTTTTACCACTTTCGACTTTCAATTTTATTTCCTAAACACGATTTTGACATTTTTCAGTGAAAAGAATTTTTTTTCTCAACAATCAAAATTGATACGCCGATTATTTTAAGCATACTTACTAAGCATTTTATGACACATCAGAATATGAAAAAAAATTGCCTGGTTTGTATTTAAAATAAAGAAGTTGATGGTCACTTCCGGTATTTCCGGAAGTGCTGCCATTTGGAAAATATTTTTATTTAATAGATTAAACACTCCATGTCGCATGTGCAAAATTTCAAATTTCTAGCTTTTACAGTTCTTGATATACTTCTAACCGACGGTCACCGTGAGACACCCTGTATACGTATAGATAATTACGTATTACCCATGAAATTTATGTGCTGTCATATTTATATGATTAGATTTATGTACATTTTATATGTAAAATCTTATATGTAAGAAGTTATTACATATTTTTTATTATATAATTATAAATCATTACATATATTATATTGTCGAAAATAAATGTCCGTTTCTATTTGCGCCGCATAATTAATCGCACGCGCGGGTTTTCTATAACGCCAAAAATTGTAGTTCACGTTCCTTTAATATTACATCCGTATGGACTAAAATGCGTCTAATTTATATAGAAAATAAATAATATAAAATAAATTAAATCATGATCATTTTTAACATACCTAAAGGTAGGTATTGAATAAGACTTCACTCAACGATATAATCAAACATAATTTAAACTCGCGAAACAGCGCAAAGTTAGGAAGAACGAAATAAAAAAATGAATGTTTCAGATTAGCGCAGTGGTAAAATGTCCGATACAAAGAAAACACATGTCGGATTTCGGAATTTGAAACGTCCCCCCCCCCCCCCTCCGCAACGGTTCGAATCCGATTAAGGGAAACTTTTCAAGCAAGTATATAATATCATAATAAACTGTCGGCTTTCAGTTCAGGTAAAAACGGGTTCGTGCAAGAATTAAGTTAATTAAAAGTACAGTTGCACGTAAAAATGTAGGTTTTCCATTTTTTGTATGAAACTGCTTAAATTATTTTTTACATTGGTAATAATTACATTATGCTCGAGTAGCTGCAATTTGGTCATCGCAACGCTTTTACAGCTAATTATTTTTTATGTGAATATTACATAAAAGATACATAAAACGTATATATATTCATGTACTACAGATATAAAGAATTTACATCTAATAGACATATACAGGGTGATTCATTAAGAATGTCCAATCTCTGAACTGTAGATTCCAGACCTCGAAATATGATGATTCTGCCCAACATGCCTTATACAAATATTGATAGTTTCCGAGATACCGGGTGTTTAAAGTTTAAATATGAATTTTGATTTTCGCAATAACTTTCTATTTTTTCACAATTTCTTTTTGAAAATTGGCAGTTTTACCTTTTTTTGCATGAGGATTGCCAATTTGGACTCTAATTTAGCATTGCTAATAGAGGGCGCTAGTTATACTTGGTTGTGTTTAGTAAATCTAAGCAAAAATTTGTTTCGGCTGAACTATTAGCAAACTAATAATAAAATATGGAAAAGCGTTAGATTCTACAAAAAAAAGTTACTCTTGTTTGATTCGTGTAACTCGATCAGTTATCGAGTTATTTGCTTCTAAACAGTTCAATAAATTTGAATTAAAAAAAAAATTTATTCTCTAAATGTGTAACAACAATAAACTATTATTTATGATCCGTTTTCGCAAAGATCTCTTCATATCAAATAACCCTTGTCTATTATTTTTAATCACATTAATTAATTGTTATTGCGAAAATCAAAATTCATATTTAAACTTTAAACACCCGGTATCTCGGAAACTAGCAATATTTGTATAAGGCATGTTGGGCAGAATCATCATATTTTGAGGTCTGGAATCTACAATTCAGAGATTGGACATTTTTAATGAATCACCCTGTATATTATTTTGAAAATTGCTGACATCCTGACATTAAATATCTCTTATTTTTCTTCCAGTTTTATATAAATCTAAAAAGCTCTTATATAGTTTATATGTATTTTATATATAAATGTGTTTGCTGGGTTGTGCAGGTGTTTGTTCATGCGACAGTGGCCCGTGACCATTTCTGTCGCAAGTTTTATCTTCGTCCTGCTTAGCTTTAAGATGGACGTAGCTAGGTCCCCGTTTCGGTTTCCAGGAAGATCTTGGAATGACTCTGTTCTGGGATTTTCGACCAATGTCTGCAATGCTCTTTCGTGAGTATTGCTTGAATCTCCTTTTTGGCTGTGTTATAAGTAATCCCACAAGCCAGTTCGGGTCCTATAAATGGTTTTGCGCTTGCCATTCTCGCAAGCTCGTCAGCAACCTGGTTACCTGCGATTCCCGTGTGCCCAGATGCCCAGGTGCCCACACTAGTGCGACTGAGTTGCACTTACCTAGTGCGTTTAGCATTTGTGTGCATTCAAGGACTAGCCCTGAATTTACCACATATGAGTCCATTGCTGCAATCGTTGCTTTGCTGTCTGTCACTATAAAGATTTACCTTTTGATCAGGTTCTCTTTTAATAGTTGAGCAGCCGCTGTCAGGATTGCATATACCTCGACTTAGAACACGGTCCTTGTTGTGCTAGGCTTACAGAAATTCTGCAGCTCCGTCCGTTGCTCCCGTATACTCCAGAGCCAGTGCGCCCTTTGTGGTTTTCGAGCCGTCTGTGTAATACACGATTCCATTCAGCTTCGCTTTACTGGAATTGCTCTCCCAGTCGTGCCGAGTGGGGATTGTTGTCTTAAACAGTTTGATGGGACAAACTGTTTTGGGTATCCTCTCAGTGTTAATTGGGAAGTTGCTTGGATTCAGTTTTCATTATAAGTTTATCCCCTTATTAGAGGGCTGAGAAGATTTTACTCTATTTTCAATGGATTGTCTCGCATGCACAGGAAGTGACCGAAAATTCGCCTAAGCATCTAAAGGGAAGTCTGTGGAGTTTCCCAATTGTGTTAATAAGGACAAATTCTGCATAGATTATAGACACACCCCCTTTGCCGTTCAGAAAAGCCTGTTACATGAGTACAAGTACAAGTGACCAACTCGTCGAAATTTCCAGAAGTTGGATAGATCGATTCTAATGGAAAGTAGATCGCTTTTTTCCTTGACCTGTACTCGAAGTGTTGGTTACGACATCTACGCACAGCAGAATTTTCATCAATTATCTTTCCTTGGAGTAGCAGATTCTTACCGACTGCAAAGAGCTGTACTGTCGAGGAAACCACGAAATTATTTACGATGGTGGCGATTCGAAAACAGGAAACAGTATAAAATGGATGGGGAAAAAAAGAGGGCATGGGCCAAGCTGATTTGAGTGATTTCAACAGAATTGCCACATCATCAAACAAATGTTTCAGAGCGATTGCAGTGTGTGTAACTTCTGTACTTGACCAAGATATACTGCAAGGCTCTATGATGGTTATTGTACTTCTTGTTTGGTCAAGGCTGCCTTTCGTAGTTTTGAGTTCATGTAAACTCTAATTCAAGTCATCAATACTACGAACTCATGGAAATTAGGACAAAATGGTTGAATTAACTCAAAGAAACACTTCGAACATAATTTTGCACTTGAAATGAGATTTTTTATATTATATTTATGAAATTAATAGATTTAACTTATCTAACGTATCTACCAGGTTTCAACATAAGTTAAGCAAAAAAATAGAGATTAGGAGGAGACAATTGCCTTAGTATCTCGTAAATCTTCAAAACATTTTAAACCTTATCTATCAATGTAAGTACCTATTGTTTGATATAATATGATGGTAAAAACAAAACAAAGCACTTAAAACGAGGTAGTTCTGAATTCATGTAAACTCTTATCCGAGTCATAATCAAGTTACGAACCTTAAGAACTCTAAAAGAATGGTTGAATTTCCTCAACGAAGGACTTCATACGAGATTTTATTCTTTTGGACAAAATTTTGCAGTTTGATGTTTAGGTATAAGGATCATTATTTACCTATCGAATTAATTATAGATTTAACTTATGTAACAGATAGTACCTATTTCGTAAATCTCAATTCGAATTTCAAACCTTATCTCCAAGGTGAGCATTATAACTTTGATATGGTGGTAAAAACAAAACACTTAAAACTCTATTTTTACATACCTAATCATTATTTATAAGAAAATAAGACGTTTACGCGTGATCGAAAACGGACCTTAATAATAAAATAAGGCGTTTCAGCCTGATCACGAAAACCGAACAATGGAATTTGATAAAAATTTGCAAGAGGCCCCGTATTCATAATTCATTAGGATCGCCGGGGGTCCCGTTCGGGCCGTTTTGTTGCGTCCGCGTCAAAAGGGCACTTTTTGTTTTAGCATTTTATATGAGTTCTTCATACAACCGACGCGACGGTTATGTGGCGAAAATTTTAAAACATTTGGAAGATCTTTGTTCGTATATTTATATGACCAATTTACATAGCCCTTATCCTTCGAAGAGATTTGGTACAGCGGTAAAGAACGGGTCTTCGGAACCGTCGGTCTTTAATGCCAAGCAATTTTAAATATTTTTTTGCATTCTTAAGGTTGATATCGTATCGCTTTAAGCACGAGTCTGTTTTCGATATACATAGTGGAATTGGAAGAGGAGATGAAAGGGCAGTAAAGAGAAGGGGTGGTAATATGAAGGTTTTGGCACGGGCGTATGCGGACGATGTGGCGGTGTTAGCGAAGGATGAAAAGGAAATGAGAGGGACAATAGCAGTTGTGAAGAAATACGAAAGAAAAACACGAACGTGATGATATTGCAAAGAAGAAGATTGAGGAAAAAGAGGGAGGTGGAAAAATGAAAATGAGGGTAGGAAGAGATACAATGTGTTGATCAATGGAATACCTAGGGTACACGATAAGGTACGACCACTGAATTATGGTTACAACAATAAAAAATCAGGGGATATTGAAGAACGGGCAAAGAAGGCGAATTGAATGGTAGGACAGGTATGGGGAATTGCGGAGTGTGGAAGAGGTGGAAAAAAACAGAAATGAGTGGGTGAAAAACTAGTGAAGAGCGTTATGCTGTACGGAGCGGATGTGTGGGGGTTCAAAGAGTGGGAAAACTTGGAGAGGGTGCAAGAAAAGTATGGGAGATGGACGTTAGACTCCGTGATATACAGGGTGTTTTTTTGGGAGCTTTAGTTAGACGTTTCTGGGAAAATTATATAGGTAGATTTTTGAAAATTTGTACTTAGGGGTTACTCAAAAATCCGAATCGATGTAAAATATTTTCAAAATGGCAGCACTTCCGGAAATGCCGGAAGTAGCTACCAACTTCGTTATTTTAAATAGCAACCCCTATTTTTTATTGCATTTGTGGATTCTACGTGAAATTTCATAGCCTTTGATACTAACATGTCAATATCTACAAGTTATGGTTTTTAAGATATTTACATTTATTTAAAAAAAATGGCGGATGCAGACGGTACTTTAAGAATTCATTACTTGAAAACCGTTGTAGCTATGGCAACCGAGTTTTCACCAGCGCATAGAGGAATAATAGGGCTTTCTTTTGGTGTGCTTAAAAAAAAGTTATGTTACGTACGACGTCACCTATGAGGTTCCAAATTTAAGAAAATTCCAAGACCGAAAACTCAGATTTTTTAAATGAAATGACCATTTTCTTACTATTACATTTGATAGAGAATCAAAATGGGCATATTTTGGTATTACATGTTCCTATCCCTATCTTTAATAGTTTCTGACTTATTCTCATTTCATTGCAATGATACCATTTTTTTCGGATTTTTTAGTAGTTGGCCATGACCTTATGGCAAACGAATTTTAAACCAATCAATCGGTCACCTGTTAGTTTCAAATCAATTTAAATCTTTGTCTTGTTCAACACATGCTCAAAATGAGCGCCTTCATGTTCCAAACACAAACTCTTTTTCGTAAATTTTCTCGTGTGGAGTATTGTATGACTTGTGATTCAGTATCGAGCATATTCCTGCAGAGGCAGCTCTTCTGTTGCAGGAACAACAATATTGCGTAAAATTTACAAATAACGTTCTGTATTCAAATTTTCTGGATAAATGTGGAAACACAAAATATTGTTATTTTTAAACGCACAAATAGAGCTTACAATACCGGAAGAAATTTTGAATACCGGTTTTCGGTATTCAATCAAGTGAATCCCGTGATCCCGGTATTGATACCGGTATTGACTTTTTTTACTGCTGAAACTATAAAATATAAATAAAAAACGCATAGCTTAGAAATTCAAAGTTCAAAATTCCAAATTCAAAGTATTCAAGTTATTCAAAGATGTACTTAAATATAAAATGTAAATTTAATAAATCCACATAAAATTAAAAAATTTCGTATTCAAAATAGAAATTTGAAATAAAAAATTGAAACTCAAATATTAATGCTAATGAATTCTAAATTATGATTTGAAAATTCAAATTTCAAAATTCGAAACGCAAAATATTACTGCTACTTAAAGTTAAAAAGTTTAAATTAAATTCGAAATTGAAATTTGAAATAATGAACTCGCAATTATAATTTTGTAAATTCATAGTTCAAAAATTAAAACGTAATAAAGAAAAATTGGCAGTGCCATTTGAAAAATCAAGTTACCGTTTATAGAAATTTTGTCAATTGACGTAGCAATCTGGAAGAAGATTTCGGATTTGACCGTCCGGTTTACGATAGTACATTTCATTTTTTAGTAATATCGCATCGTCACGACCTTCTAAAGCTTTGTGATCCTTGCGATATTCAATTTTTTGGACACATGCGGTCAAACGATTCGTTTTAAGTACTATGTGGGATACATAAAGTCGCACTAGAATTGATCAAGGAATAATATATAGGGGGTTCCATTAAAAAAATGCAACTTTGATATAAATCATTTTGTATAAACTTTGCGATTCAAGTGAAACTATTTTAGATTTATTCCCATGAACGAACTTTCGAAATGTTCGTTAATAAACCCACAGTCTTCCATCCATACACTATTGGCCCACCCTGTATACCTACCTATATACAATATTTTGCACAAGTTCAAAATATCATTAATCCAAAATATTTTCTACTAAAATAAAATTAAATTAATACCGAAATACCGGTATTTACGTATGAATACCGGTTTTAAATACTGCATCAATTTTATCCGGGATCCCCGTTTTCGAAATCCCGGAATTCCGGTATTGTAAGCTCTACCAAGTATTAGTTATTCAATGGCTCTACGCACAAAGTACAATAAAACTCCAGCACACTTTTGAAAGTGTACATCTCCATTCAAACAAGAATTTTAATGGCACCAACAATGCGAATTATGGCGACTAAATTTTTATTAAATTTGGCCTCGTCTGACCAAGTAAGTAATGTTCCCCAAAAAATATTCCTGGTTCCTTAACATTAGCTATTCGTAAAACTCTTACTGTAGGTAAGGTTACAAAGCTTCCCAAATTCAAACAATTTCGTTCCAGTGTTCGGATGGTACGTTCACTAGGACGCGGTCTTTCTGGATATCTCTCAATGAACGTGTGACGGTTTAGTATCACTTGATTTGTTCAAAATTCGATTGCCATGGTCCATGTCATGGTCGACTACTACAAAAAATTCGAAAAAAATGGTATCAATGCGATGAAATGAAAATAAGTCAGAAACTATTGAAGATAAGGATAGGAACATGTAATACCAAAATATGCCCATTTTTATTCTCTATCAAATGCAATAGCAAAAAAATGCCCATTTCATTTAAAAAATCTGAGTTTTCAGTCTTTGAATTTTCTTAAATTTGGAGCCTCATAGGTGACGTACAACCGTTTTCAAGTAATGAACTCTTAAAGTACCGTCTGCATCCGCCATTTTTTTTAAATAAATGTAAATATCTTAAAAACCATAACTTGTAGATATTGACATATTAGTATCAAAGGTTATGAAATTTCACGTAGAATCCAAAAATGCAATAAAAAATAGGGGTTGCTTTTTAAAATAACGAAGTTGGTAGCCACTTCCGGCGTTTCCGGAAGTGCTGCCATTTTGAAAATATTTTAGATCGATTCGGCTTTCAGAGTAACCTCCAAGTACACATTTTCAGAAACCTACCTATACAACTTTCCCAGAAACGTCTAACTAAAGCTCCTAAAAAAACACCCTGTATAGTCGAAGTGGAAATGAAGTTAGAGAAAATAATCATACAGACGGGAAGAAGGGCGATGAAATATGAAGAGGTGATAGACAAAAGAGATGGAAAAATGTTGAAGGAGTAAGGAGTAAGGAGACAGAAAACAAAATTTGCACGGGATGGGAAAGAGGAGGATACGGAAGTGGAGAGGAAACGGGAACAGGAGAGAAACATAGTGGAGGAAATAGCAAGAAAAGATGAGGACACCCAAGCGCAGGAGAGAAGACCGAAAATAGGGGAAAAGTGTAGACTGTAGAGTGTAGAGAGTTGGTGACGGAAAAAATGCCGGAATACTTAAGAGTAGAGAAAAGCTTAGCGATTTAGGTATGGGATTGAAGAAAATAGCAGTAGGTAAGTACTGAAGGGAAGAGAAAAAAAAATAGGTACAGATTGTGTAGGGAAAGATATGAGAGTTGGCAGCACATGGCGGTGGAGTGTGAAAAGGGTGCGGAGGGAAGAGAGAAAAAGGAAGCACGTACTACTTTCATGAATATTTTATAGTGAGCTGTATTGGCCTACACTCTGTTCCCCCAACAGATATAGTAAAGCTCCTCCCCAAAAATTACCGCCACATTTAAATGCAACTTTTTTATTGGTCGAATTTTCGAAACCCGTAACATTATGCAATCACTTGATTTCAATTGTTGTAGTTGGTGTAAATGAATTTGAGATCTGTAACGTATTTATAACTTGACTGGTGTAAAACTGGTCGCTACCTTCATTGGTCAAAATGTATTGGGAGGAGCTTTACTATATCTGTTGGGGGAACAGAGTTTAGGCCACTCTAACGGGGTGATTTGGACTGGAGCTGTTTTGGATTTGGGCTCACTTGTCGGGGTTGTTTCGTCGGTGCACCGCAAATTCTGTACAATTTGAAAGAAATTGAAAAATTCTTCCTATGAACGAATACGATTAGTTAGGATTCTGCAGTTTTTTACACACGATTAATGTTACCATGTTCCAATATGTCCCTCCCCCTCCAGCCCCTAATATCGTATATCGTTTAACACTCATTTCCGTCAACTTAAACTCTTAAATTCGATGTGTTTTACACCTATTTGTCCCTCCGCCCTTACGTCGCATTTTAACAAACACCCAAAGCACAATTTCGGGCAAAATTGTTTGTTTCCTCGATTCGAATCGAAGATTATCTTTTTTAATAAAAAAAACAGCCTGTGATGCGAAAAAGTCGGCGATCTAGTTGTGTATAATATGGAAACGACCCCATTTGGTTGCACCAAGTGAGAAAATCGTCCACAGAGCTCTTTTTTCCGTAGGATTAGATAATCTTTTATCCCCTTAGGTCTAAAGTGTATAATATAATGCCTTCCAACGTGCTATGATCACACTCTACACATTCTTGTCAAATGTGTATTAGCAAGAGGATGGTGCTTGCTCCTTAGTTGAGATTCATGGTCACGATTTCCTTCCTTCAACCCTCTTCCATTCCATTTTTTTCCTGACATTCCGCCATCACTTTTTCCGTTTTCTACAGATCCGTTATGCAGGTTGACCTCACGCCTGAAAGCTCGTGTTCCTCCTCGTTACACTTAGAATGGCCAGAGCTCTTTTCTAAATTTTTTAGCCACCTGTCATGATTCTAGTAGCAGGTTTAGATAATTTGGTGTGAGCGACGCTTGCAGATTTGCATTCCTCATGTTTAGACGCATCAGTGTGCGGAAAGTTCGTCGAATTGCTGCAAATAATAAATTTTTGGTACCGGTATATACCCAAAAACGTTGGAAATCTACCTCTTGGAATAGGAAAAGCTACTGCAAATTGACAATTGTGGAGATATTTCAGATGTAGTTGCAGATTTGCATTCCTCATATTTAGACCCATCAGTGTGCAAAAAGTTCGTCCAATTACTACAAATAATAAATTTTTGGCACCGGTATATACACAAAAACGTTGGCAATCTACCTCTTGAAATAGGAAAAGCTGCTGCAAATCGGCAATTGTGGAGACATTTCAAATGTAGTTACAGATTTGCATTCCTCATGTTTAGACGCATCAGTGTGCAAAAAGTTAGTCCATTTGCTACAAATAATAAATTTTTGCCACCGGTATATACACAAAAACGTTGGAAATCTACCTCTTGGAATAGGAAAAGCTGCTGCAAATCGGCAATTGTGGAGACATTTCAAATATAGTTGCATATTTGCATTCCTCATGTTTAGACGCATCAGTGTGCAAAAAGTTCGTCCAATTGTTACAAATAATAATTTTTTGGCATCGATATATACAAAAATCTCTTACCTTGCCTCGGGAAATAAATGTTTCCTATCGACAGTTCGGCATTACTTGGTTGTGTCGCTTGGAATTTGTTGGCTCATGCGAGTTAATATTGGTCTCGGTTCAGTGAGGGTGATGTAAAAACCCTGTTCTCATCCTGGTGTATGACTGCCCCAAGTGAAAATCCAAACTAAAGACAATACCCTCGGGTTTGTACCGTGCGAGGCGACTCGTAATAGTAAATGATGGGATCGTGGTAGTTGAGTCCGCTTGGGTCGGAGTGAAATCTCCAAGGCGCGATAACATACTCGTTTTGCCTACAATTTCACTTAAGAAGGATAGTCGGAGTTAATCGGTACTAGACCGCCAACCAATCACCTTTCATGTGCCAACCAGAGACAGACTGTTACACTGCGGCCTCCGGTCAGGTACACAAGAGACGAGGACAAGAAGATGCAGAGATCGGGCAATTCAATTTTGAATGGTCGACAACAACCTTAACCGTCATCGGTAGTTTATGGGAAACTGCCCGCACGTAGACAGCCTTTCAAGGTTCCGCAATGCTGCCATTTATATCCTGGAAGAACTAGATGAACTGGTAGTAGTTAAGCGGCTCTTGGAAGTGCAGGATCTTTGAGTAACCGTAGACAGCTGTTGTTTTTTGCCATAGCTTTGGGGAGGGGTCCACGTTAATTTAAACGCCAGGGAAGTAAGGTGAATTAGAAGGTATAACGGCCACGGAAGCTGCCACAGGTGCAACTGTCAAAGGTGGAAGGAGCGTCATCTCCTAGGCTGTCATGGCAACCCGCGCTAATTAGGGGGGAAACTCCACATTGCCGATTGCGAACTGGAATATAAAAATTTGCAAACAACAGCTTGTATGGATTAAATTGCCAGTTGGATGAAATATTAATATTAAATCGAAGACCTTCCCAGTGGTCTTAGTATTTTTGGTATGTGTGGTTCGGCATGATTCCCATACTCCCGTGCTTTGTGCTGTTTTTGAAGTTATCTTCACGTACCTGTTCCGTAATAACATTGAACCAAAAATAAATGACGTGTCCTTCTTTCTGATAAGCAAAGGGAAACGTCACGTTTCATTCACTTACGTCGTATTAATTTAGGCCACTTCAAACAAGATATTCCTTTATCTACAGGCATAAATAGGTACTTTTTTAGCTGGCATAATCAATAGACAACTCAGTTTCTCCTCAACAAGATGTACTTTAAACTATTACTTGTTTTTTCGATCATTTCTGCCATTAACGCTATAGGTAAGTTTTTAGTGTGCAAAATTTCATTTTCTTGTGTGAGAAGAA